>APFE030518193.1:0-23912 GCA_000404065.3 Pinus taeda | reverse complement strand
CAACCTCCACCATCTCCTCCTCCTCCACCAATTCCTCCACAACCTCCACCACCACATCTACCTCCTCCTCATCCTCCAACACCTCTGCCACCTTCTCCTCCTCCTCCAACTCTAGCTCCTCCATCACCTCAACCTCCATGACCTCCTCCACCACCTTAACCTTCACCACCTCCTCCTCTGCCTCCGCCTCTACCTGCACCTTCACCTCCACCTCTATCTCCTCTACCACCTTCGCTTCCACCACCTTCTCCTCCTCCTCTACCACCACCACCACAACCATCACGACCTCCTCCTCCATCACCTCTCCAACCTCCACCCCCTCCTCCTCCACCACCTCATCCACCATCTCTGCTTCCTCCTCATCCTCCTCCACCACCTCTACCACCACCTCCTCCTCCCTCCTCCACCTCTTCGACCACCTCAACCTCCACCACCTCCTCCAAAACCTCTACCTTCACCAACTCCTCCTCTGCCTCCACCACCTCCTCATCTAACTCCACCTACTTCACCTCCACCTCCACCACCACCTCCACCTCCTTCTCCACATCTCCTCCTACTCCACCCCCACCTCCCCATCCACCTCGGCCTCTCACTCCTCAAAAAACCTTAAAAAAAATTCAAAATTACATATCATTTCATTCTCCTTATTTATAATACTTATTGCTTCATTCTTTACCGTGATAATTTAGATATCAATATATACATGATGATATCGCAAATAATATGTATAACAATTTGCAATATAAATAGGTAATTATGAGAACAACAATTTAATTATTTTTTTTGTAAAAAATTGATATAAATAGTATCAAAAAATATTTAGAAAAATCACTCAACTCATATTCTTAATTTCCAAAAAATTTTAAAATCAGCGAAGTAATTATATAAAATCATTAAAAAATAAAATAAAATAAAAACTCCGAAAATAAAAATAAAAATAAAATTCTTGAAACTGCAAGTAACATACAAACACAAAACACAAACAAACTTCATAAAACCTCCACTAAGTAGGATGGAACAAGAATAATAATGATATTATAATCTCACATATGTGGTGTCAAATGTCACCAAATAAGGTTAAGTTGGCTGAAACAAAGGATTACCCAAAGAACTCTTTGTATGCCTTCAATACCTTGGCTGCTACAATGTATGTCTAATGTATTGGTGTATTTCTAATATATTGGCTCACTAAGATGTATTTTGACACCTTCATTCAATTTCGACTATTATAACAAAACAAAAATTATGATTTTCAATATCAAAGTTGAAAGAGTTGTTAACATGAAAAATTAACACAATAGACAACATTTTCGTGTTATATTTAGGAAAAAATAAAAAATAATTGTAACTATTTTAAATTTATTTTTATATTAAAAATTTAAAAAATATATAATTTCAGTGCCAAATTACCATTCAAATAAAAGGAATTGAATCTATTTTCATATTAAAATATAGTTTAACAAATGAGACATCAAAGCGTATCACCCACCCACCCAGTAAACTTTTTCAATCCGTCCTTTGACAAACTCCCAAAGAGATGAATGTTTTTATAAATTTCTATGAATTTAAGGTCTTAATCTCAAGTTTTTGGATCATAAGTTTGTGGTTACAGGTATATATGATTGATGTCTTAGTAACCATAATACAAAAATTCAATCCACACGATTCGGCGGATATAGTAATTGAGCCTATATAGTAATTGAGGACTAATCTTGATGACTAAGCCGTCAGAGTTTGCAATGCGTGAACAAAAGCATAATATAACACGAAAAGAATCAATAATTATTTCTCATAGTTGCAGAAAAAGAATTATAAACTAGCATTTGCACCTTATGTTGCAAAGGAAACGCCGTAAGGCATAGAGTGGGGAAGAATAGGGACATGTGAATGGACATTGTTGAAAGCAAGGACAGATAATAATGAGTTACAATTGCAATCGTTAATTATGTTTATTCTGAGAATGGATACAACTCCAAATGTCTCCGCATTTGAATTTACCCTCTTATGGAAACTTCTTTCATTTCTCCCTCGGATTCATGGTCACCAGAAATTTTCCATGAAAATTTTCTGGACTTTACCTTGGTGAGCTTTTTCTGTGCATGTTACAACAAAGTCAATAACCTTGCTTCCCCTAAATGAATGAACTTAGAACAAGATTCCTACATAACTAATGACTAGAAAAACAATGAAGTAGCGCAAAACATGGGTGAAATGCAATTTCCCAGGTAAGGAAATGCATCTGTTATTAGGGTCCATTGATAACCTAAGATGCACGACTTCGCCATTGAAGACTGAAGAAGCTCTGGATATATTGAAACTATCTTTGGCGTCGTACAGTTCTATTTGCGCTTCATATCAACATGACTTTTCCATTGAATACTAAAGAAGCTCTGGATATATTGAAACTCATTTTGACATCGCACTTAGAGAAGTTAAAAGAGTTCGAATCCCACCTTCAAGAAGAGATTACAGAAATCATGATTTCTTACGCAGAGCGCACTAACAGTCACATGCTACTCCCATTGCAAAACATTAATCCATGGCTCTGAATTATTTCCTCTGTATGAATTTATCTAGGAGAAACTCAAAACAAAAATGATGACTCCGAGGACAGACCAAACACCCCAAGAGGGCATCCAAAAGGTATTCGATGCAATTGTGGATGGCCGAATCATTGCACCTCTGCTTCAGTGCTTGAGCGGATTCATAAATTGATCATCAAATTTGTGAAGTCTGCACTCAGAAATTTACATGTGCGTACAACAAGAGTCATTTGACAATATGAGTGAGTCTACACATCTATTCCAACCAGAATCTCCTCCAAATATCTGTGGAGAAAAGCATGACAGAAAACAGGCATAATCATTGCAGAATCCTTGAACACCATACCCACGTTGGCATCAAGATAATGCTCAGAGGGGAAATGTTATTCAACTTCGAAGCAATTAATGAGTTGTGTGTGCCTGCACAATGCAGTTCTTACTGCTGCCAATTGGGGCAAAGCAATGTATTCAATAAGCCCTACAAACTTATATGAATGTGCGCGGATTGTTGTTTCAATGTTCTAAAAAAATGAGGATGTCATCGAATTTATTGCCATTCAGAAAAGTCATTTGCAGATTAAGAGCCCATTGAGACTGGGGAGCATTCCAGTGAATCCATTCTGTTGTTGCAGGAACATGGTAGTTGAAGATTTGAGCTGGTTGGGATTTTCAGGAAGCTTACCTCTCAGACTGAGATCCCTTTTTTGGTCGACATTGTCTGCAACAAATTTAGATGGTGAATGGTGTACCAGATCGAGTTATAATTGGTCATATTGCAAAATTGAAAATACACAAGCCCATATAAGGACCGTTTCCCAAGCCTAAAAATTGATGAGATATAGGTCATATTGGAGTCAGAGTAGTTGTTTACCAGCGTTTTTTAATATAATATTTTTTAATTGTTTAAATAATTATAAGATAATAAATAAATTATTTTGTATTTAGTTTTGAAATAATCTTTACTATATACCTATACAATCAATGTCAAGTTATACAACGAAAGGCTTGGGCTAAGTATGTGGGATGCCAGAAAATGAATAAAAATACGAGTTGATCAATTAACATAACGTTATTACAAATAAACCAATTATATCACATTCCTACACAAATCAGAAGCATCCTCAAGCAAGCCTAATTATAGGCATTTCTGTGGAAATACCTCAAAAATGTCATGGATTGTTGAACATCTCTCTTAAATTATATCTTTTTTGGTACTCGTTTCCCAACATCACTTTTTTTGACAGTGAAATTACAGGAATCCGAAGAGGGAGCACATTTGCGTTCAGATCAAAAATTCATTGCTCATATAGAAGCATCAGCTAATATATGGAAAGACTGGAGGGATAACTAAGAACCTAAGAATGCTAAAACCAAAATACAATTATTTAGCATGGATGAACTACAACTGACCATAAGATCATTACAATTGTATTATAAAGTTCAAAAAAATGTAAAAAGAAAACATATAAGCATTAAATATATATATATAATAAATATATATATATATATATATTATATATATATATATAATATATATATATATAATAATATATATATTATATATATAATATAATATATATATAATATATTATATAATATATATATATATATATAACCTCATTCCAACTTGAAATCTTTACACAGTATTAAACTAGGCAAGAAGCCTAATAACACCATTATTAAAGAAATCCCATCTCAAATCACTAACTTAAAGTGTACACACTCCTTACTCATACAGTACCATCAATATGCCTGCAGGAATACAGCCGAGAATGTTTTGATATATCCCAGTTATCTTTGTTTGGCTTCTGTAAAGAAATACTCCCATTATGCCTTGAATCTGCAAGGCCAGCTAAGATAACAACCAGAAGCTTAGTTGAAAATTCATGCTCTTTTGCTTCTGCTATAGATTTGTTTTTTCCCTTAAACACAGTTCTCCAGTAAGTGGCTTCCTCAAAGACTCAAATGCAATCCAGCTGACCATGTCTCCAATCACATGCTGGTCCTGTTGCAAAACATTAATCCATGGCTCTAAATTATTTCCTCTGTATGAATTTATCCGGGAGAAACTCAAAACAAAAATGATGACTCTAAAGATAGAACAAACACTGCAAGAGGGCATCCAGAAGGTATTCGATGCAATTGTGGATGGCCGAATCACTGCACCTCTGCTTCAGTGCCTGAGCGGATTCATAAATTGATCATCAAATTTGTGAAGTCTGCACTCAGAAATTTAGATGTGCGTACAACAAGCGTCATTTGACAATATGAGTGAGTCTACACATCTATTCCAACCAGAATTTCCTCCAAATATCTATGGAGAAAAGCATGACAAAAAACAGGCATAATCATTGTAGAATCCTTTAACACCATACCCACATTGGCATCAAGATAATGCTCAGAGGGGAAATGTTATTCAACTTCAAAGCAATTAATGGGCTGTGTGTGGATGCACAATGCAGTTCTTACTGCTGCCAATTGGGGCAAAGCAATGCATTCAATAAGCCCTACAAACTTATATGAATATGCTTGGATTGTTGTTTAAATGTTCTAAAAAAATGAGGATGTCATCGAATTTATTGCCATTCAGAAAAGTCACTTGCAGATTAAGAGCCCATTGAGACAGGGGAGCATTCCAGTGAATCCATTCTGCTGTTGCAGGAACAAGGTACTTGAAGATTTGAGCTGGTTGAGATTTTCAGGAACAAGGTACTTGAATATTTGAGCTGGTTGAGATTTTCAGGAAGCTTACCTGTCAGATTGAGATCCTTTTTTGGTCGACGTTGTCCACAACAAATTTAGATGGTGAATGGTGTCCCACATAGAGTTATAATTGGTGATATTGCTTTATTGGAAATACACAAGCCCATATAAGGACCGTTTACCAAGCCTAAAAACTGATGAGATATAGGTCATAGTCAGAGTAGTTGTTTACCAACGTTTTTTAATATAATATTTTTTAATTGTTTAAATAATTATAAGGTAATAAATAAATTATTTTGTATTTAGTTTTGAAATAATCTTTACTATAGATCTATACAATCAATGTCAAGTTATACAACGAAAGGCTTGGGCTAGGTATGTGGGATACCAGAAAATGAATAAAAATATGAGTTGATCAATCAATATAACGTTATTACAAATAAAACAATTATATCACATTCCTACACAAATCAGAAGCATCCTCAAGCAAGCCTAATTATAGGTATTTCTGAGTAAATACTTGAATAATGTCATGCATCCTCAAGCAAGCATAATTATAGGTATTTCTGAGTAAATACTTGAATAATGTCATGGAATGCTGAACATCTCTCTTAAATTATGTATTTTTTGGTACTTGTTTCCCAACTACACTTCTTCGACAATGAAATTATAGGAAACTACACTTCTTCGACAGTGAAATTATAGGAATCCGAAGAGGGAGCACATTTGTGTTTAGATCAAAAATTCATTGCTTATATAGAAGCATTAGCTAATATATGGAAAGACAGGAGGGATAATTAATAACCTAAGAACGCTAACACCAAAATACAATTATTTAGCTTGGATGAACTACAACTCACCATAAGATCATTACAATTGTATTATATTCAAAAAATTGTAGAAAGAAAACATATAAGCATTAGATATATATATATAGAATCTCATTCCAACTTGAAATCTTTACATAGTATTAAACTAGGCAAGAAGCCCAATAACGTCATTATTAAAGAAATCCCATCTGAAATCACTAAAAGAGTACACACTCCTTACTCATAGAGTACCGTCAATATGCCTGCAGGAATACAGTTGCGAATGTTTTGATATATCCCAGTTATCTTAGTTTGGCTTCTGTAAAGAAATACTCCCATTATGCCTTGAATCTGCAAGGCCATCTAAGATAACAACCCGAAGCTTAGTTGAAAATTCATGTTCTTTTGCTTCTGCTATAGATTTGTTTTTTCCCTTAAACACAGTTCTCCAGTAAGTGGCTTCCTCAAAGACTCAAATGCAATCGAGCCGCTCCAATCACATGCTGCTCCTGTTGCAAAACATTAATCCATGGCTCTAAATTATTTCCTCTGTATGAATTTATCCGGGAGAAACTCAAAACGAAAATGATGACTCCGAGGATAGAACAAACACCCGAAGAGGGCATCCAAAAGGTATTCGATGCAATTATGGATGGCCGAATCACTGCACCTCTGCTTCAGTGCCTGAGCGGATTCATAAATTGATCATCAAATTGGATGGCCGAATCACTGCACCTCTGCTTCAGTGCCTGAGCAGATTCATAAATTGATCATCAAATTTGTGAAGTCTGCACTCAGAAATTTACATGTGCGTACAACAAGAGTCATTTGACAATATGAGTGAGTCTACACATCTATTCCAACCAGAATCTCCTCCAAATATCTGTGGAGAAAAGCATGATAGAAAACATGCATAATCATTGCAGAATCCTTGAACACCATACCCACGTTGGCATCAAGATAATGCTTAGAGGGGAAATGTTATTCAACTTCAAAGCAATTAATGGGTTGTGTGTGGCTGCACAATGCAGTTCTTACTGCTGCCAACTGGGGCAAAGCAATGGATTCAATAAGCCCTACAAACTTATATGAATGTGCACAGATTGTTGTTTAAATGTTCTTAAAAAATGAGGATGTCATCGAATTTATTGCCATTCAGAAAAGTCACTTGCAGATTAAGAGCCCATTGAGACTGGGAGCATTCCAGTGAATCGATTCTGCTATTGCAGGAACATGGTAGTTGAAGATTTGAGCTGGTTGAGATTGTCAGGAAGCTTACCTCTCAGACTAAGATCCCTTTTTTGGTCGACGTTGTCCGCAAAAAATTTAGATGGTGAATGGTGTACCAGATTGAGTTATAATTGGTGATACTGCAAAACTGAAAATACACAAGCCCATATAAGGACCGTTTCCCAAGCGTAAAAATTGATGAGATATAGGTCATATTGGAGTCAGAGTAGTTGTTTACCAACGTTTTTTAATATAATATTGTTTAATTGTTTAAATAATTATAAGATAATAAATAAATTATTTTGTATTTAGTTTTGAAATAATCTTTACTATATACCTATACAATCAATGTCAAGTTATACAACGAAAGGCTTGGGCTAAGTATGTGGGATGCTAGAAAATGAATAAAAACATGAGTTGATCAATCAATATAACATTATTACAAATAAACCAATTATATCAGATTCCTACACAAATCAGGAGCATCCTCAAGCAAGCCTAATTATAGGCATTTCTTAGTAAATACCTGAAAAATGTCATGGATTGCTGAACATCTCTCTTAAATTATACTTTTTTGGTGCTCGTTTCCCAACATCACTTTTTTTGACAGTGAATTTACAGGAATCTAAAGAGGGAGCACATTTGTGTTCAGATCAAAAATTCATTGCTTATATATAGAAGCATCCGCTAATATATGGAAAGACTGGAGGGATAACTAAGAACCTAAGAATGCTAACACCAAAATAGAATTATTTAGCCTGGATGAACTACAACTGACCATAAGATCATTACAATTGTATTATAAAGTTCAAAAAAGTGTAGAAAGAAAACATATAAGCATTAGATATATATAGAGAATCTCGTTCCAACTTGAAATCTTTACAAAGTATTAAACTGGGCAAGAAGCCCAATAACGTCATTATTAAAGAAATCCCATCTCAAATCACTAACTTAAAGTGTACACACTCCTTACTCATACAGTACCATCAATATGCCTGCAGGAATACAGCCTAGAATGTTTTGATATATCCCAGTTATCTTTGTTTGGCTTCTGTAAAGAAATACTCCCATTATGCCTTGAATCTGCAATGCCAGCTAAGATAACAACTAGAAGCTTAGTTGAAAATTCATGCTCTTTTGCTTCTGCTATAGATTTGTTTTTTACCTTAAACATAGTTCTCGAGTAAGTGGCTTCCTCAAAGACTCAAATGAAATCCAGCCGATAATGTCTCCAATCACATGCTGCTCCTGTTGCAAAACATTAATCCATGGCTCTAAATTATTTCCTCTGTATGAATTTATCCGGGAGAAACTCAAAACGAAAATGATGACTTCGAGGACAGACCAAACACCCCAAGAGGGCATCCAGAAGGTATTCGATGCAATTGTGGATGGCCGGATCACTGCACCTCTTCTTCGGTGCCTGAGCAGATTCATAAATTGATCATCAAATTTGTGAAGTCTGCACTCAGAAATTTACATGTGTGTACAACAAGAGTCATTTAACAATATGAGTGAGTCTACACATCTATTCCAACCAGAATCTCCTCCAAATATCTGTGGAGAAACGCATGACAGAAAATAGGCATAATCATTGCAGAATCCTTGAACAGCATACCCACGTTGGCATCAAGATAATGCTCAGAGGGGAAATGCTATTCAACTTCAAAGCAATTAATGGGTTGTGTGTGGCTACACAATGTAGTTCTTACTGCTGCCAATTGGGGCAAAGCAATGCATTCAATAAGCCCTACAAACTTATATGAATGTGCACGGATTGTTGTTTAAATGTTCTTAAAAAATGAGGATGTCATTGAATTTATTGCCATTCAGAAAAGTCACTTGCAGATTAAGATCCCATTGAGACTGGGAGCATTCCAGTGAATCCATTCTGCTGTTGCAGGAAGATGGTAGTTGAAGATTTGAGCTGGTTGAGATTTTCAGGAAGCTTACCTCTCAGACTAAGATCCTTTTTTGGTCGACGTTGTCTGCAACAAATTTAGATGGTGAATGGTGTACCAGATCGAGTTATAATTGGTGATATTGCAAAATTGAAAATACACAAGCCCATATAAGGACCGTTTACCTGAAAAATGTCATGGATTGCTGAGCATCTCTCTTAAATTATATCTTTTATGCTACTTGTTTCCCAACATCACTTTCTTTGACAGTGAAATTACAGGAATCCGAAGAGGGAGCACATTTGTATTTAGATCAAAAATTCATTGCTTATATAGAAGCATCAGCTAATATATGGAAAGACTTGAGGGATAACTAAGAACCTAAGAATTCTAACACCAAAATACAATTATTTAGCTTGGATGAACTACAACTAACCATAAGATCATTACAATTGTATTATAAAGTTCAAAATAATGTAGAAAGAAAAAAGCATTAAATATATATATAATCTCATTCCAACTTGAAATCTTTACACAGTATTAAACTGGGCAAGAAGCCTAATAACGCCATTATTAAAGAAATCCCATCTCAAATCACTAACTTAAAGTGTACACACTCCTTACTCATACAGTACCATTAATATGCCTGCAAGAATACAGCCGAGAATGTTTTGATATATCCCAGTTATCTTTGTTTGGCTTCTATAAAGAAATACTCCCATTATGCCTTGAATCTGCAAGGCCAGCTAAGATAACAACCAGAAGCTTAGTTGAAAATTCATGCTCTTTTTCTTCTGCTATAGATTTGTTTTTCCCCTTAAACACAGTTCTCCAGTAAGTGGCTTCCACAAAGTTTCAAATGCAATCCAGCTGACCATTTCTCCAATCACATGCTGCTCCTGTTGCAAAACATTAATCCATGGCTCTAAATTATTTCCTCTGTATGAATTTATCCGGGAGAAACTCAAAACGAAAATGATGACTCTGAGGACAGACCAAACACCCGAAGAGGGCATCCAGAAGGTATTCGATGCAATTGTGGATGGCCGAATCACTGCACGTCTGCTTCAGTGCCTAAGTGGATTCATAAATTAATCATCAAATTTGTGAAGTCTGCACTCAGAAATTTAGATGTGCATACAACAAGAGTCATTTGACAATATGAGTGAGTCTACACATCTATTCCAACCAGAATCTCCTCCAAATATCTATGGAGAAAAGCATGACAGAAAACAGGCATAATCATTTCAGAATCCTTGAACACCATACCCACGTTGGCATCAAGATAATGCTCAGAGGGGAAATGTTATTCAACTTCAAAGCAATTAATGGGCTGTGTGTGGCTACACAATGCAGTTCTTACTGCTGCCAATTGGGGCAAAGCAATGCATTCAATAAGCCCTACAAACTTATATGAATGTGTGTAGATTGTTGCTCAAATGTTCTAAAAAAATGAGGATGTCATCGAATTTATTGCCATTCAGAAAAGTCACTTGCAGATTAAGAGCCCATCGAGACTGGGGAGCATTCCAGTGAATCCATTCTACTGTTGCAGGAACAAGGTAGTTGAAGATTTCTGAAAGTTGTGTTAGAAGTCACCTCAAGCATTTCAGACGCATGCCATCTTCCTAAATCCATTAAAGAACAACTTATTAAGGTCGCCAGGGGTATTCCAATATACACATATTTAGAAGCCCCCTGCAACCCTTCCCTCGCACTTGTCTCCGCCCTCAAACAGACATTTCTTGATGCCATTCTTGCATTCCACAAGATTGAAATTGTAGAGCAGTTAAAAGAGCTCGAATCCCACCTTCAAGAAGAGATTACATAAATCGTGCTTTCTTACGCGGAGCCCACTAACATTCACATGCTGCTCCTGTTGCAAAACATTAATCCATGGCTCTAAATTATTTCCTCTGTATGAATTTATCCGAGAGAAACTCAAAATGAAAATGATGACTCCGAGGACAGACCAAACATGCCAAGAGGGCATCCAGAAGGTATTCGATGCAATTGTGGATGGCCGAATCACTGCACCTCTGGTTCAGTGCCTCAGCGGATTCATAAATTGATCATCAAATTTTTGAAGTCTGCACTCATAAATTTGCATGTGCGTCCAACAAGAGTCATTTGACAATATGAGTGAGTCTACACATCTATTCCAACCAGAATCTCCTCCAAATATCTGTGGAGAAAAGCATGATAGAGCCAGTTTTTTGCAACTTAAAACATAAAAGATTTTTAGGTTATCAGAATTATTCTGGAAATTCCACATCACATAGATATTACTATTGTAGTATAAGTGATGGGATTGTCAGAAACTAAAATTTAGCATATCTAGAAACAAAGGGAAAGCAACTGGTAAGAAAAACCAAGATCGTTTTAGACCTGTGATAAACAAGTATCTGTATGAGGTATGATCTATTCCACTGCACAAGGGTCGTGGAAAGAAATATGGCCACGAAAAGTCTACAAAAAGGGCAGCTGCTTTTCTTCATGAGTAGTCCTGGTTTGGTGTCTGAGCACAGATCAGAACAGGGGCCTGAAGCGTTTGTGCAGGAAATTTTCATGATAAGAGTAAACACGATGATGATTAGGATTTGCTTGTGGTTTCGTATATATCTTAAACTACAGTTGACATATGGTAATCGGACACTCACTGGATTTGGCACTCCGACCTATTGTGTGGGTAGAGTAAGCTCCTAAACCATAGTGGCCAGAGTGTTAAAATACCTCAGATTCTCGCAGTTTGTTTTGGCGAATCCGATGATCATCAATCATTTTCTGCACAGCGAAGCCTTCAGTCGACAGCTTGCCTGCCACACACCCCATTCGGATCTAGTTTTCTTCACCTACTGTTAAAAAAAGGACTTCCCTTCTTGTTATTCCGCAATCATTCAATCCTTACCCAAGATTTCCTCTGTATTCACCTTCTCAGGTTAGATAACAACTACAACTCTGATTTATGTGACCAGCATAAACAAAAATTCCTTAAAATCTTGCAATAATCAAAATATTTGACGGCCTACAGAACATCTGGATAAAATGATTATCAAAATAAACTAATGACCTTGACTGTGGAGGATCTGAATCCTCTGGCATCTTCGTTCATAATCCAGTCCGTCCTCTGTTTGTAAGGGGATTTTCCTTCCTAAAACGCGAGAAATTTCTTCCGATCGATGCAGGATTTCTCTTCCGATGGAGGCCGAAAGATCCATTGAAAACTTTGCCTGCAAAACCCTCACTGGATACTCCTCGACCCTCACTGGATACTCTTCGAGTCGGATGCCCAGAGACGCTGCCTGCTCAGGGAAATTTGAAGCAGCGATAAAAACTATACGCGATTTGAAGCACCGAGAAACTATACGGCGATTTGAAGCAGCGAAGCAGAAAACTATATAATAAATTAACCTAAATTACATCCAACTACATCCAACGGTCCGGAAAGTTTCAATCGTCTAACATCTGATCGGATGGCTCAAATAAGTACACGGTGGCAATTGGGGGAGTTGATTTCAGAGGGAAACGCCTTACGGCGTAACAAGTGTTCAACATTTCAAATGTGCAGGCAAAATTATCCATAAACGCTTCTATGCATAGTTGCATGGAAAAATTATAAGCCTAATTTAAAACAAGGCTCAAAGAAGATGCGTAGTTTCAAATGTACAAACATAATTATTCACAAACGATATCCATAGTTGTATGGTTTCAAATGTACAAACAAAATTATTCGCAAACTCAAATGTACAAACAAAATTATTCACAAACTATATTCATAGTTGCAGAGAAAAATTATAAACCCTATTTTAAAACAAGGATAAAAAGAAGGCATGATTTCAAATGTGCAAACAAAATTATACATAAACAATATCTATAGGAAAAAGTTATAAACCCTACTTTAAAACAAGGCTGAAAAAGAAGCATGGTTTTAAATGTGCAAACAAAATTATCCTAAAGGATATCCATAGAAATAGTTATAAACCCTACTTTAAAACAAGGCTGGAAAAAAAGCATGGTTTTAAATGTGCAAACAAAATTATCGCTAAAAGATATCCATAGTTGCAGATTTTTTTTTATAAACAACACGTGAGAAGAAGGATTCTGCAAACAAAATTATCCTAAATTCGAAAAAGCATGGCTTCACATGTACAAACAAAGCTATCCATAAACGATATCCATAGTTGCAGAATTTTTTTATAACCAACACTTCAAAACAAAGATCGAAGAAGAGGAGGTGTGCACACAAAACTATCCATAAACGATATCCATAGTTGTAGAAATTTTTTATAATCAATACTTTAAAACAAAGATCGAATAAGTGGGAGCATGAGTCAAGAATGTTAAGATAATTTGAATGGATAGAAATTGCCTCCTTACCTCCAATGTGATTTAAGTAGAGTTATGAGGTGGTAGCTTGGTTGAGTGTGGATCGCACACACGACTTTCATATATTCAGCCCGCCGTCTCTCTCAACAAGGATACAGAGCCGTTTTCCCAACAAAGATACAAGGAGCGCTGATCGAACACAGGACCCAACAAAGATACAGAACAGTGTGGATCTAACATAGGACCTTCTGGCGCTCTCCAAACAAAGGTACAGAGGAATGTGGATGGAACACACGACCTTCATATCTTCAGTACGCCCTCTCAAAACAAAATATAGAGACAACGACATTGTGGATCGAACACACGACCCTCTCTCAACAAAGATGCAGATACAGAGGCAACAACATTGTGGATCTAACACAGGACCTTCATAGATTCAATCTGATTCAATCTGACTTATGGTCGAACATCCTCATATAATAAGTATTACGTATTGAAACAATTGGGCACGTCTTGAAACAATTGAGACAGATTGCTATTTTGAAATCCGCCTTCAACAACTAGGAAACGGCTATGAATAAACTGCTCGGATTCGAAACGGCTATGAATAAACTGCTCGGATTCGTATTACTCTATCGGCTCTTAACTAAATAGTAGTGTTGTTAGGGTTGAATTCAAGAAATAGTGATTACAACGGCCCAAAAAGGCAAAAGTTTATGCAAAAAGAAAAAATTTAACTATATTTAGAACGCAGAATATTAATTACATTCGTTAAATATCCACAAACAAAAAGAAAAGTAAAAGAAAGGTAACGTTAAATAAAAAGAGAAAACCAAAATAATTAACCCGTAAATTTGAAAATAAGCGAAGTAAAAAATTTCTAATTTAATTTCTTGTGAAGTAAAAGATTGACAATTTTAAAGTTAGAAACACCGAATCGTTGATAGTGAAGGAAAAAATTAAAAACTAATTTTTAAAATAACATTTACTTGTTTTCAAAAATAAAAAATTGGTAGTTTTAAAGTAAAACATAAAATGCATAACTTATTTCTACCTAAATTGTAGCTTGAGATTGACATATAGTAATTTTGTTATAATAAATAATTTAGAACATATTCGAACAACAATAAATTCAATTAAATTCATTTGACTTATAACCCTATAAATTCAATCAAATCCACTTACTTATAATCCTATAATCCTATAATCCTCTTGCCTAATTTGTGTATCATACTTATAAAATATGCACAAGCACAAACATAATCACAAAATAAACTATAATGACAAACATTTAAAATTCTATCATAAAACAAAAATTTGAAATTAAGTATAAGAATATATTAATTAAAAATAGTTGTGATTTTCAAATACACACATTGAATACTGGTGGTTACAAAAAAGAATACATTGTCATTCATGATGTCATGTTCATTTACCAAAATAAGTGAACCCTTATTAAATTTAACATAGATAAGTTATGCAAGCATTAAATTCATTTGAAGTGTAATTCTTGCATTGGATACTATGCATGCTTAAAATCATCATAGAAGTTATTTGTATAAAGTTATTCTAATACATTTTTTTTTGTGTTCACAAATTTATAGAGATACAAACACAAACAAGCAAACCAATAGGTTACATAAAATAAAAACACAAATATTTAATATTGTACCATCATAAAACATGGATTTGTAACTAATTATCAATATATATCGGTTAAAAATACTTATAAAATAATTTGATTCTCGAAGATGCATTGAATAATGATACTTACAAGAAAATCCATAGCCATTCATGATGTTATGGTAATTTGCGAAAATAAATGGAATTTTGTCAAACTAAATGCTAATTTGAACATATATAGTTTAATACACATTCAATTTATTTGGAACTGTAATTCTTGCATATTATATTTAATGTGTGTAAAAGCATCATAAAGGTGATTTGTATCAAGTCAATAGACAATTTGGGAAATGACCTTCCTTTCTTGTTTCCTAAAATTATACGCAAACAACAACATAAATAAACACAGGAATACATTACATAAAATATAAACACAAACATTTAAAATTCATCATAAAACATCAACCTGTAACTAATTATAAAAATCATATTAATTAAATTAAACAACAATTTAAAGATTAATAAGTTAATATACAAATTATGCTCATTATAAAACTATTTGTTGTATATGATATTACATATGTGTAAAAATATTATACACAAACAAACAACCACATGGAAACATAAGCGCAACAAATAAATACATAGCATAAAATAAAACCACATACATTTAAAATTCTATCATCATAAAACATCAAATTTTAAATTTTATGTTTATTTTGTTTGTATTTATCATAAATATGAGGGCCACTTGATATCTTTTTAATTTTACATTGAATGATTTTGGTTACAAAAAAATCCATGGTCATAGCCACATGCGATGTTGTGATTATTTGTATTGTTGAAAAATATATATTGATTAAAGTCCATCATGAAAACTTGTGATTTTGAAACATACAAAAATATGTGATGATGCTTGTAAGGAAAACAAATAACCATTGTTAGTTGTGTTATTGTCATGGGCATTTGTATCTTACAATTTATTGATTAAAAATATTTGTGAAATTTTTATATTATACTAAACAGATTTAACAAGTTATAAACTCCACCCATTCTGTACCATAAAAAATTAATCAACTAATACACTAATTAAGATCTTACAATTATTGAATTAAATAAGAAAATTTATTAAAATGTAGAAAAATAATACACTGTCATTCATGATGTCATGTTCATTTACCAAAATAAGTGAACTCTTATTAAATTTAACATAGATAAGTTATGAAAGCATTCAATTCATTTGAAGTGTATTTCTTGCATTGGATACTATGCACGCCTAAAATCATCATATAAGTTATTTGTAAAAAGTTTTTCTAATATTCTTTTTTTTGTTCACGAATTTATAGAGATACAAACACAAACAAGCAAACCAATACGTTACATAAAATAAAAACACAAATATTTAAAATTGTACCATCATAAAACATGGGGTTGTAACTAATTATCAATATATATTGATTAAATATACTCAAATATATTGGTAAATGATTTTAATAAGCACTTAAAAAAATTATTAAATTATTGTTAAAGTGTTATAAAATTCTTAGGGTTTAAGGTTTAGGGTTTATAACACTTAAGTAAATTCTTTTAACAAACACTTAAATAAAAGTTACAAAATGATTTTTTTAAATCGTTATACGGTTCAATGTATAGGATTTGAGGTTTAGGGATTAGGGTTTATAACACTTTAGTAAATGATTTTAATAAACACTTAAATAAAAGTTACAAAACACTTTTTAAAACGTTATGAAATGCTTAGGGTTTAGCATTTAGAGTTTTGGGTTCAGGGATGAGGGTCTATGGTTTGGGGTTTAGTGTTCAGGGTCTACGGTTTAGGGTTTGTAACACTTTAGTGAGTGCTTTTAATGAAAAATTAGAAAAAAGTTACAAAATGCTTTTTAAAATGTTATAAAATGCTTATGGTTTAGGGTTTAGAATGTAGGATTTGGTGTTTAAAATTTAGGGATTAGGGTTTAGGGTTTATAACATTTTAGGAAATTCTTTTAATAAACACTTGAGTAAAATTTACGAAACCATTTTTAAAATGTTGTGAAATGCTAAGGGATTAGGGTTTGGGGTTTGGGGTTTAGGATTTAGTGTTTAGCATTTAGGGTTTTGTGTTTATAACACGTTAGTAAGTTCTTTTAATAAACACTAAAATAAAATATATGAAACACTTATTAAAATTTTATAAAGTGCTTAGAGTTTAGTGTTTATAACACTTTAGTAAATGCTTTTAATAAACACTCAAAAAAAGTTACAAAATGCTTTTTAAAATGTTATAAAATGATTAGGGTTTAGTGTTTATAACACTTTAGTAAATTCTTTTAATAAGCACTTAGAAAAAGTTAAAAACGATTTTTAAAATGTAGAAAATGCTTAGGGTTTAGATATTAGGGCTTAGCATTTAGGGTTTTGGGTTTGTGGTTTAATATTTAGTGTTTAGTGTTTATACAAATGAAAAATGAACAATTCTTGGATAATGAAAATGACAAAACCTCCTTGCTATGTATAGGAGTGAGGGGTGACAATATAATCAATGCTGATATAACAATAATAATATAGGGGCACTTCAATAACAATAGTGGGCTTCTATGGGGCACAGTAATAATAATATCAGGCCAATAGGGGTACAAAAATAACAATAAGGGCTACAATGAAAATAGCAATTGGGGAATCACTAGTATTTTAGGTACCTAACATAAAATGCTTAGGGTTTAGGGTTTAAAATGTTATCAAATTCTTAGATTTTAAGGTTTAGGGTTTATAATACTTTAGTAAATCCTTTTAATAAACACTTAAAAGAATGTTACATAACACCTTTCAAAATATTATAAAATACTTAAATTTTAGGGTTTAGGTTTTAGTGTTTAGAGCTTATAAAAATTTAGTAAATGATTTTGATAAACATTTTAAAAAAAGCTATAAAATGCTTGTTAAAATGTTATAAAATACTTAGGGCTTGGGTATTAGGGTTTGGGATTTAGAGTTTATGGTTTATAACATTTTAGTAAATGATTTTAATAAACACTTAAGTAAAAGTTACAAAACACTTTTAAAATGTTACTAAATGCTTAGGGTGTAGGGCTTTGGGTTTAGGGTTCATGGTTTGAGGTTTATAACACTTTACTAAATGATTATAATAAACACTTAAATAAAATTTACGAAACAATTTATGATTTAGGGTTTAGGGTTTAGGGTATCAGGTCTGGAGTTTAAGGTTTAGGGTTTATAACAATTCAATAAATTATTTTAATAAGCACTTAACTAAAAATACAAAGCACATTTTAAAATGTTATAAAATGCTTATGGTTTAGGGTGCAGGGCTTACGGTTTGGGTTTTGGGGTTTAAGGTTTAGGGTTTATAACACTTTAGTAAATGCTTTTAACAAACACTTAAATAAAATTTGCAAAACACTTTTTTAAATGTTATAAAATGCTTGGGGTTTAGGTTTTGGGATTTAGGGTTTACAATAATTCAATAAATTATTTTAATAAACACTTAAATAAATGTTACAAAAGAGTTGTTAAAATTTTGTAAAATTATTAGGGTTTAGTGTTTATGGTGTAGGGTTTGGGTTTTATGGTTTAAGGTTTAGGGTTTATAACACTTTAGCAAATTATTTCGATAAAAACTTAAATAAAATATACAAAACTTCGTCCTTCATTAAATGGTGGAGGGTTAATAACCATGTGTTGTTGCTAGGTTGGAAATGTACTTGTCAAGGTAACAGGTTGACAAGCAAGAGACTATTGAATGAATTATCAATGAATCTCATCCATTGAGAGGCATTAATGATTGAGATGGTCTTCTGCACAAATCTTACAAGGAAGATGGATTTTTTCTCCTTCTCTTTTGAGCCAACCCCAACATTCTCTATGCTTTACGATGCTCTTTGTTCCTAACTCAAAGGTCTAGATTATTTCTCTTTCCTCTTACCTCATGATTAGTAAGGGTTATTTGTCGATGTGGAATGAATAGAGTTGATCTCATTCGTGGGAAGAAGAGAATTATGAGTTTGAGTAGGAGGCTTTCTAGCTAGCTTACCATAACATATACTCATTGACCCATTTGAACGGTTGTCTCACTAATTCCTCAAGAACAGATGGACCCCACTACACCATAGGAATGGGTTCTTGGTCTATAATTCCTAGGATCAGTTGATGAGGAAGAGAAATAGAAATGATCTCATATAAGTTACCTACCTAAGAATAGACCATCTCAATCTGATGGGCATGGAATGATGGCTGACCCCTCAATTTGTACTCCTACCATGGAAAAATATTCAATAATCCTAGATATGAAGGACTTTATGAACCACTCACACAATAATTCATTAAGCAACTTGGTTCTCAAGTGACTTCATCTTGTTCTCCACTCGTGAATATGACTATAAATGTGGATGGATGTATCCTGATAGAAGTTGGTGAGAATATCGGTTCTAGTATCATACCTAACATGCAACTGAGAGTGATTGACAAATTCGTATGACAAAGACATGAAATTATCATAAGTAGTGCACTCAAAGTCAATGTACCATCTGGAAACACCACCAATAAGAGTCTGCTACAAAATAAGCAACCTTAAACTACCATTCATGAATGAGTTGGAAGGGAACCACAAGTTATAAGTGGTAGTATGAGTTGTAGGGTCTTCTTTAGGCTTATTGTTGAAATTAGGAATCTCTACTAACATTTTATGTGGGACAAGTGCCCATGAAAGGTTATGTTTGATGGGATTTTTCATTAACATAGACAAATAAGACAAAGAAAGAGTTTCCAAGAAAGGTGAGCTGAACAATTCTTAGGGTTGGATAAATGCTCTTTGTGGCCCAATTGGAGGTTGTGATCCACTGATAGGTTGGTATGTAGTGTCAGGTTGACTCGTCAAAGTGGTTTGGATAGAGTTTCTAGCTGTAGTACTAATGTAAACATATTACTAGTTAATGCCTCCACGGTGAATGCCTCTAGTGGAAAAACAATTTGCAAATGGTTGTTGGACACGTACACCAAAGGGAAATCCATCCACAAAAATCGATTAATGCATTGGAACCACTATAGGAATTTCCTAATCTTGTTCACTATGTTTTGAGATCTCTAGGAGCGTATAAGTAGAAATGCAATGTCCCTAGTTATTATCACTATATCCAGATGGGTGGCAAGGTTGTATGAAGATACATTGACTACTATTAAGAACTTGAAATTATTTTTTCTCTTATACTAAAACTCCTACCATCCCGATTTAAAAATAGTAAGACACTATTATCCTGTTGGATGCCAAAATGTGTTGTGGATTTAGTAACTCACATAGACTAGTTAAAGAGTGTGTGACCTTATTCCTCAACAATTATTACTCAATCTAGAAATAATAATAGTTAATATGGTCTCCATTATTATACTATTTTTCTCTCAATAAATGCGGGTAATCAAAATTTATACAGTCATATCACTTTTGAAATTATAATAAGTAAATTTTGACAAAAATTATGTTATGGAATCCTTTGCAATTATTGATAAATTATATGATCAAATTAAATTACAAATTAATTTAAAAACTCTAAAATAGTTATTGGTTATGCATTTTTGTAAGAAAAAAAATAAAAATAAAAATTTACCACATTCTAATTTTAAAAAAAATAAAAAATCGATTAAACAACTTAAAAATTATAATATTATAATAATAGTTATTTTAAATAAAAAAATTGTGTTAGATTAAAAGTAATAAGTAAGTTATGAAATTATACCTAAATTGGTTTAAGTTAATTACAAACTACTTGAAAAATTTTTAAAACCTATTAAAAGTAAAAATAAAATTTAAAATAAAATACTTTATTGTCATTTTTTAAATTGATTTATTACACTTACTTACATTTCTAATTAGTAAACTATAGTTTTATGTATCAAGTTCAAATAGAATTATGAAATATTTAACAATCCATAAAAACTTCTTTGATACATCCTAATATTAAATGGATGGCATATTGGCTTAAATTCAAACTAAAAAACTCATTTAATTAAAAATCATTTTTATATTTTACTGAAAATAATATAATCAAAATTATAAAACATTTAAAAATATATACAAGTAAATTTTATATTCTAAATAAATATAAGGCTCGAGGGAGAGAAAGGGAGAGGGACGGGGAGAGAGAGGGTGGGGAGGGGAGATAAGGAGAGGGGGAGAGGGAGAGGAGGAGAGAGGGGGACGATGAGAGAGGGGGAGGAGAGAGGGGAGGGGAGAGAGTGGGAATAATAGAGGTGGAGTGGGAGAAGGAGGGGAGAGACTGGGAGAGGGAAAAGGGGGAAGGGGGAGGGAGAGGAATACATAGAGGAGGAGAAGGGGACAGAAAGAGGTATAAAAGGTGGGGGAGAGAGAGAGAGATGGGGAGAGAGTGGAGCGAGAGAGAGGATGATAGGTAGAGGGATAGGGGGAGTGAAAGGATTAGACAGTAAGATAGGTGAGGGGGAGAGTATGATTGGGAGAGGGGGAGTTGGAATGGGATGGGGAGAGAATGAGAGAGGGAGAGGGAGAGGGAGACAGAGAGGGGGGAGGGGCAAGGGGAGAGAGACTAAAAGGGATATTGGGAGAGAGGGAGGGGTTAGGGAGTATAAAGGGAGAGGGGGAGATGGAGACAGAGAGAGAGAGAGGGAGAGAGAGGGAGAGGGTGAATGAGATGACGAGAAGGGAATGCAAAATATAACATTCAAAACTAATAATCTCAGTTTGAGTTATCAGATTGTTATGTATGTAACGAAAACATGAAAGAAGCATATCATCATTAACATGCAGTCATGTGTACCAACAAGTTCATATGTAATGAAAATAGAAGATTTAAAATGAAAATAATGTGGGGTGGGTGGAGAGATGTAGAAGGGGCAGGGGTGAAGGGGGAGAGAGAGAGATAGAGAGTGAGAGCGAGAGGGGGAGGGAGAGAAGGGAAGAGAGAGGAATAAGGGAATAGAGTTATAGAGGGAGATAGAGGGAGAGGGGGAGATATTTAGAGAGAGGAGGAGGAGGGAGCGTTAGAGAGAGGGGGTGAGAGAGCGGGGGAGATGGAGAGGGGAGGGATGATAAAGAGAGGGAGTGGGGGGGGAGATGGAGAGGGGGAGGAAGAGAGGCATATAGAAAGATATGTGGGTGTAGAGAGTGTGAGCGGGAGTAGGAAGGGGAGAGGGCGAGAGAGGCGAAGGGGGATCGAGAGTGAGAGAGAGGGCGGAGGACAGGTTGTGTTAGAGGTAGAGTGGCAGAGAGAGGGAGAGTGGGCATGTGGGAGAGGAAGGGTGAGAGATTAGGGAAGAGGAAGTGGAGCGTCGCAGGTAGTGGCCATAGGAGGAAACGGAAGGCAAAAGAACGTATGTATGGCTATAAAGACTAAGAGGGAGGGAAGGGAGCATACAAAGAGAGACAATGGAGAGAGAGAGGAGAGAGAGACAGAGAGAGAGAGGGGGGGGGAAGAAGAGAGGGGGAGGGAGAGGGCAAGAGAGAGACGGTGTGAAACAGAGGGAGTGGGCTAGGGAAAGAGAGAGAGACAAGGAGAGAGAGAGAGATATGAGGGGGAGAGAGGAGAATAGTGAGAGGGAGTGGGGAAGAGGGGAAGCGAGATGGGGAGAGAGGGGGAGAGGGGACATGGAGCGCGACTAGGAGGGAGAGAGAACAAGATAGGGCGATGGGGAGAGGGAGAGGGAGAGGGAGAGAGAGAAGCAGAGGTAGAGGGAAGACAGAAAGCTATGGAGAGAGTGAGAGTCAGAGAGGAGAGGGTATGGTGAAGAGAGTGAGAGAGGAGGAGAGGGAGGGGGAGAGGAAGGAAGGGAGAGGGGAAGGGAGAGAGAGGGAGGGAGTGAGATGAGGGAGTAGGATAGAGAGAGAGGTGTGGTAACTGAGGGGGAGGGAGAGAGTGGGACAAAGAGGGAGGGGGTGGTAGAGACATAGAGAGAGAGAGGGAGAGATAGTTGGAGAGGGAGGAAGAGGAGGTAGACAGGTAGGAAGAGAGAGAAAGAGGCAGAGGGAGGGTGGTGGGGGTATGGAAAGAGGGAGGGACATGGAGATGGGAAGATGGTGGGAGGCGAGGAAGGGGAAAGGGCATGAGAGGGGGACAGGGATAGGGAGAGGGAGAGAGAGAGGGAGATGGGGATAGAGAGAGAGAGAGAGAGAGAGAGAGAGAGAGAGAGAGGGAGGGAGAGTGAGAGAGAAGAGAGGGGGAGTGACAGTGGGAGAGAAATAGAGAGAGGTGTGGGGAAAGGGGGGGAAGTGGTGGAGAATTAGAGGGATAGGTGGAGAGGGAAGGAGGAAGAGATGGTGAGGGAAGGGGAGAGAGAGATAACTAGAGTGAGAGGGATTAGGGTAGTGAGGGAGAGGAGGAGGGAGAGAGTGGGGGTGAGGGAGAGAGAGGTTGGGGGGGAGAGGGATAAAGAGAGAGTTTGGGGAGAGAGGGAGAGGGAGAGGAGCAGAGACGAGGATGAAGAGAGAGAGAGAGAAAAAAGGGGGGAGAGTGTGAGAGGGAGAGTTCAAGCAAGAGGAGGAGGGCAAGGTTGTGGGAGTGGGGGAGGTAGAGGGGAGAGAGAGAGAGAGAGAGAGTATTAGAGGGAGACAGGGAGATTGAGGGGAAGAGAGCTAGGGAGGGTGAGGGGAAGAGGGAGAGGAGGAAGGAGAGAGACAAAGATAGGGAGATCGATAGGGAATTGGAGAGATAGAGGGAGAGGGGAGCACGACTGGGAGGCGGAGAAAATAACAGGAGGGGATGGGGGGAGGAAGAGAGAGGGAGACAGAGAAGGAGAGG
>APFE030518190.1:0-40662 GCA_000404065.3 Pinus taeda | reverse complement strand
AACTTTTATAACTAACTATTAATTACTCTAATATTCATATAGGTAATAATTTTGTATTAACTATTAATTATAATTTATTTATTTTAATATATATTTATAACTATAAATTCATAAAATGGTCCCCTTACTTTTATTTTTATTAAAATATATAACTAATTGAATTAACTTATTTATTTGAATATAGGTTTTGCCCCTAATCCAGTCCATATCACTATTTCCCAGTCAAATTTAGCCATTTGACAATATAGCCGTTACCTGGTCAGGAAACATAGCTGTTGGATGCTCTACTCTAACTATTTAACATGCTAAACTAGATCTATTTCTTCAACTTGTCCTGACGATGAACCACACAAGTGAGTTCGAAGCGCATCGACAAATGAACTATCATGTTATTTACACCGAAAAAATTCTCATAAACTTGATATGGATCACAGAAGCCTCAATTCAACTATTGAATCCCTGCACGGAAAAGAAATTGCAACTAAGGTTCACCAATTTGAACGAGCACGCTTGCAGGTTTCGAAGTTGAAGTCTGATCTAGCGTTTCTTAAAAGATGCAGAGACTCCTCCGTCATCCTGGTTTTCGCCCAAATCAAGCATCGTCTTCATACTCCCTAGAACCATTCGGTTTTCCTTAAGGCTAGTTTAGCTTTATTAAGAACTAAAATCAGCAAGGTCAGAAAATCCCTGAATTTGCTCTCTCGTAATCTTATGAGTTTGCAGCTAGATCTTGCGAATTTATTTTCCTCTTCTCTTTGGGCCAGAATCGATGCTTGTTCGGCCTTAAAATCCCCGCGGTTTGAGGAAATTTGAAAGTAGAAACAGTCTTTGAAGTTTCAAAAATTAGCACTAAAATCTTCTGTAGCTTTCCACAGCTGGGTCTCGGCTGACCAAAAGTATGTGCTCAAAGATTGGTTGGTTTCTGATTTTCTCCCACTGGTTGAGGTTAATATTAGTTCTGTAATCGCCAGTGCAGAGGCTAGCTCCTCTAGCCTCCTCAATCTGCCCCGATCTTCTGTTCCTCTTCATTCCAGCGTTGCTGAGAAGGGTGAACATTCTAATCTTTGTAGAACGAGGGATCGAAGGGATCGTTCTCCCCTTAACTCCAGTATACCTCTACGTGAGGATAGGGTAAATTCGGGGCTGAATTTAAGGCTGTCAGATTTGGTTAATGAATTGCAAGGTAGTGCAGTTTGATGTTTGTCTTCAGCAAAAGATGGTGAGTCGCCAGCATCCCCAGCTAGATATGCAGCACTGGATTCCTCCCTCAGCATTTCTCATCTGGAGGGTGCATCAAATCTATCATTTCACCAGGTTGCATTCAATCCTATGGAGAATGGTGGCACTTTACCTCTGCGTGAGGATGGAATTCATCCAGGTGTGTCTGTTCCGATTGAAGGTTTGTAGGACAGTGGTGTTTGCAGGTATTTCTCTGAACACAGAAATGGTTTACCAGCATCCACTACTAGATGTCTAGCAACTGATTCGTCCCTCTGTGTTTCTCATCCAGATAGTGTTTCGATTCCTAATTGTCACCAGTCCTCTATCAATCCAATTCCAAGCTATGGCTTGGCTCTAGTCCTGGGTAAGATGAGTCTGATCTACTTTGATGGTAAGGACTCTATCCTCCCCCTACGCTGTTCTCTTAATCAGTCTTTGACTGTTTGTAATAATAATATTATTAATAAAGATGTGATTATTGATATTATTAATAATAATAATTATAATAATATTAATCATAACATAAATAATATTAATATTAATATTAATTTCTTTGCTAATAATGAGAATAATGATAGTATCATTAATAATAATATTAATATTTATATCAATAATATAATAACAATTAATAATGATTATTATAATAAGAGAAGTATTATACTAATAATAATACTAATTATTTATAATAATAATACTATATAGTTTATTAGTTAATATGGTTAATAATATTTAATAGGGAATAATAATTAATAATAATAAGGAAATAAATAATTATAGTTCTATGAATAGTAAGATAATTAATAATAATAATAAGTTAGACTCGCATATAAGCAATAATTCTAAGAAGATTCATAGTATAAATGATATTAATCCTCCACCTCCATCTCATATTAATAATAAGGTTATCAATTTATCTAGTTTCTCCTTTCCCCCCTCTGTTTTTAAAGTTTTAGGCAAAGGTTTAAACTTTGCCTTGGCCCCTAAGAAGATCCCTGTGGATGACATTATTTGTGACATAGAATTTGGGATTCGTGGTTTACCTGATAGTGTTAAAAATACTATTAGGTAGGATTGTGCTGTGGTCTTAAGGAAAGCAAAGCCTCCTAAAAGCAACCTTAGCAAATATGAATTTGAAGCCCTAAGATCCTTATATCAGAACAACAATATTGTTGTTCTAAAAGCTGACAAGGGGGGGCTGCTGTCATTCTTAACAAGGAATACTACCGCAGTAAGATGTTGGATGATCTTCATAATAGTGCAAGCTATAAGAAGCTTCCCAAAAATCCGCTTAAGAATATTTCCATGAATGTGGCCCTTGCCATTAGATCTTGTAACTCAGTGAGTCCCCTACAACATAAACTCATTGAGAGCAATCCTATCCTGCCTAGAATCTATGGGCTCCCTAAAATTCATAAGGAAGGAGCTCCCCTTAGGCCCATTGTCAACACCATTGAAGGTCCTACCTATGTTCTTGCTAAGTTTCTTGTGTTAAAGCTTAAACCCTTAGTTGGTCATACAGAATCCTTCGTTAAAGACTTTGCTTCCTTTATTGAGGAACTCAAGGACTTTAAGCTGGACTCTGGAGACATTTTTGTCAGTTTTGATGTTGTTTCCCTATATACTTGCATCCCTATAAATGAGGCCATGGAAGTGATCAACCGTCTAACGGATCCTGATACCGCTCAGTTAGTGGAGATCTACCTCACTTCGAATGTTTTTAGTTTTGAAGGTGAGTTCTTTGAGCAAACTTGTGGAGTTGCCATGGGCTTGGCCCTATCCCCTGTTGTTCCAAATCTTTATGGAGGATTTTGAACCCAAGGCTCTTAACTCAGCCCACCTCCTACCTAAACTTTGGAAGAGATATGTAGATGACACTAATGTCATCTGGCCTCACAACCAAGAGGATTTTGGTCTCTTCTTTGATCATCTTAATAGTCAATCCTCGGCAATTAAGTTAACCAAGGAACAAGAAGTTGACGGTTGCCTCCCTTTCCTCGATATTATTATTTCGAGGAATAGTGATGGTTCCCTCTCCCATCGAGTGCTTCATAAGAAAACTCATACATAGCAATATCTTCATGCTAGTTCCCACCATTTCCTGGCTCAGAAATTGGGGGTTCTCAACACCCTTGCTACTCGTGCCTTAAGGATCTTTGATGAAAAGAGCTTCAAGGAGGAGAAATCCCATCTCCTAAATGTGTTTGTTGAAAATAGTTATAGTAGATACCTGGGACAGAAGGCTTTCCTCAAAGCGGCCAAGAATTTGTTAAGTAAAAAAGAACTGAAGGAACGGATTCCAGGTGTCCATCTTCCGTTTGTTCAAGGGACCATTGATAGAATTGCAAGGATTCTTAGGAAACATAATGTCCCCTCATCCTTTAGACCCCTTAACACCATTCGTAAGTCCCTCAAATCTATGAAGGATCCTATCAACCTGAAGGACATGAAAGGGGTTTATATGATTCCTTGTTCTTGTGGGACCCCCTATATTGGTGAGACGGGTCGCTCCATTAATCAAAAGATTAGTGAGCACACAACTGACCTTAAGCATAGAAGAACCAAGTCTTCTACTTTAGCAGAGCACGTGGAGAAAACCAATCATCATGTCTGTATCAAGGAGTCTAGTGTTATTGCTAAAGTTTCGCATTTCCATCATTGGAAATTTAGAGAGGCCTTTGAGATTGAAAAAAGGCCGATCAATCTCAATAGAGAGGATGGCTGGAAGATCAGTAGTTGTTGGGTCCCAGCCCTCTCCTAGTCGTTTTCTTCCTCCCCTTCCTAGGTTTAGCTTGATCTTATTCTTCTTCTTTTTTCCTTTTTTTTTTGTTTAGTAAATTCCCCTTGTTTCCCGTTTCCTGTGGCCTTTATTCTTTAAGGTGGGGTTGTTAAGATTTGAGGTATTTTAGTAGCAATTAATTTATGCTATTAGGTTTTTTCTAATAATTTTAATTAACAATAAATATAACTTGAAATTAATCTATGATCAGAAGCTTTTTTAACCCTTAAAAAATATTAACTTATTTTAAATATTAATATTTTTTTACCCTTAGCTTCCTAATACTTACTATTTTTTTATTAAGCTTTTATAAATAAATAATTTATTTATTTATTTATTTCATTTTATTTATTAATTTTTTAGTCCTTTTAACTCGTATCTTAATAAGAATATAACCAACTATATTATTTACTCAACTTTTTATAACTAACCATTATAACTCTAATATTTTATTAGTTAATAACTTTTATTAATATTAATCTATATTAATTTTTTATAATTTATTTATTTTAATATATAATTATAACTATAAACTGGTCACTTTTACTATTATTTTAATATATTAATAATATATATATAATTATATATATTATATATAATTAATAATTACTCTAATATTTATATAGGTAATAACTTTTATAATTAACTATTAATTTATATTAATTTATTTCATAATTTATTTATTTTAATATATATTTATAACTATAAATTCATAAAATGGTCCCCTTACTTTTATTTTTGTTAAAATATATAACTAATTGAATTAACTTATTTATTTGAATATAGGTGTTGCACCTAATCCGATCCATCTAACCGTTTCCCAGTCTTAGTCGTTTGACAATATAGCTGTTGGATGCTCTGCTCTAACTATTTAATATGCTAAACTAGATCTATTTCTTCAAATTGTCCTGACAATGAACCACACTGGTGGGTTTGAAACGCGTCGAAAAATGAAATATCATGTGATTTACGCCGAAAAATTTCTCATAAACAATATTTATTATAAATTATGTATTGGTGAACTTATATCAAAATTTCCTTATTGAAATTACAAGAAAAATGACTTACTTTAAAAAAATAAAAATAAAAAAAATGAAAGATCTATTTATGAATTACAAAGTTTATTATGGTTGAAACTATAATTGTAAAATTACCATAAATATTTTTCTATTTCTTACATAGTTCATTCATATTCTTTTTTTTGTTGAAGCAAGAATCAAACCTTCTATTCCCTTATAGCTAAAAAATAGGTTACATAAAATACAACATACTCTGAGGAGAGGAATGCCAAAGAGTTAACTGGCACCCTATGCTTTGGGACCTGAGCCAACTGCTCGAGTTCCTAGCTACCCACAAAATAGAACAACCTCCTAAACTGTGCGATCTATCTAACTATCGAGGATCTAAAACTGTACGAGATCAAGAGAAATCAAGAAGTCTATAAGAGGACCCGATGAGGAAATGGAGACCATGGTGAAAATATTTAGGTCCGCAAGGGGGATAACCATCGAGCAATTGTTCCACCCGAAATTCCCTGATCCTGCTCCTAAGCAGAAACATGCATGGAAGATAACCGAGTACCACCAACTTGCACAACAAACCTTAGCTGTAGATCTGCTACCACTAGATCCTACAGCCGTAAAGGATATCGGGTTGGAAAGAGGAGCGAGGAATACCCACCCAATGAAGGTTGTATTCTCTCTCCTCCTTAAGCCACATGTTGAACAGTTAGTGGCATCAAAAGTGTTTCTATTAAACCATTTAGGGTAACGAGAATGCCCGAAAACCACTTTAACTGTAGCAGAACCTCCATTCGCTGTAGCAAAGATCTTGGTGCCATGATTTGGTTTCGCTCTCTTCCTCCACTACCATCCATCCAATTGCGAGACCTAAACGTGCCAATTCTCGGGTCTTCTATTTTTCGAACCCTTCATGCACTGATAATGCTCCCTGTCTGTGTGATCCAGAGTGTAGCAGTCCTCACATAGTTTTCCTATGGGTACCGACTCCCACAAGAAGCTCTTGTTGTCTCTTGTACATAGCACCCCTTCATTAGCTAGCCAGTCTGCCACTCTGTTGGCATTTCTGCGCACATGTACAAATCTAAGAGTTCTTAGTATTCTTAGGTGAGATTGAATCTAGTGATAGATCTGCAAAGGTTTCCAGTGGTTCAAAACTTTGTCTGGTGTAGTGCCAGTGCCTATCCTTTTGACCGCATTAATTGTTAATTCTGAGTCTGCCTCTATGATTGTATTATGTAAATTGTAATCAATCAGAACTTCTAAGCATTGCTCAATTGCCATGAGTTCCTCCATATTGTTAGTGGCATTCGCCAAATGATTGTGAAAGATGACTTTTATATTGCCCTCTTCATCTCTTATGACTCCTCTGTAACTAGCATCACCAAGGTTTCCTTTTGAGGCTCCATCTATATTGAATTTCAAAAAGCCATAGGGAGGGGGTTGCCAGAAAGCCTTTCCTTTTGATATGTTCCTTGCTATCTTATTTATGCCCTGAGGGACATGTAACTGGAGCCCCAATAGTCCAAGAATGTGAGCATCTCGTTGACCAGGGGGTTTCTCATGGGGTTTCTTTAGAAGGGAATTAACAGTTTCTTTGACCTGTTTTAAGATCTGAGCCATGGTGCTTTATGTTGAGCTAGATTTATCTTTGACAATCTTGTTGTTACATTCTTTCCAAACATCCCAGATCAAAAATCCTGGAATCAGAGTCCAGGATATGTTGATTGTCTCATTATCCGAGTAGTCTTTCCTCCAATTCTTTAAAGTTTCAGTTATGTCATTTTCGTTCCTTTCCATTTGATTGAAGATAGAGGCCACCCAGTTCCATAAGGTGGAGGTGAAAGAGAAAAGGTTGAGAAGGTGATCCATGGTTTCTTCCTACAGACCACATAACAGGCATCTTGATGGACCAACGAAACCTCTCTTTCTGAGATTTTCCCAAGTCAGAATCTTTTTATGCTGTACCAGCCACATGAAAAGTTTGATCTTCATCTAGTGTGGGTTGTTCCAAAGGTCTTCCCATGTCTTTTCAGGGCTTGGATAGTTAAGTCCAGTGGCTATTCTTTTGGCTTCTTTAAGGTTGAAGATGCCCTCATTGTTTCTCCCCCAACTTAGTAGATCATTCGACGTTGAAGTCAAAATTTTCCTCTTTTCCAGAATCGCTTCAAGAACTTCAGCTTGGGCCTTCAAAGGGGTCTCTTCACTGTAATTTGGCACCTTCCAAATTATCCATTTGCCACTATCCCTTGACTAATACCAAAAGTCACTTACATTTTTCAGTCCTTTATTAATGGTATCATTTTTTATAATGTCCAGTCCTTCTCTAGATAGGTTATGTTCATGTTGCTAGTTGTCCTCCCAAAACCAGGCTAGATTCCCATTTCTGATCTCCCAGAAACTATGTTTCTGAACTAAGGCTCTATTCTCCCAAGCATTGTTCCAAATATGGGAACCCCTAATGTGTCTTGTCATTTGAATGTGGTCCCTTTCCTTCCGGTCCATTGCATATTTCTGTTTCCAAAGCTTGGCCCAGGGGTTTCTCGTTTCCTTTAGCCATCTCCACTAAAGTTTTTCCCCAAAACTTTGCTTAGGGTGTCCGGGTCATGGAGACCCAAACCACCATGGGTTTTGGGTTTGCATAGCTTGTCCAAAGCTACCAGAGCCCATTTCTTTTTCTCTTCTCCTTCACCCCAAAGAAAATCTCTTTGGATATTCCTGATTTGCTGTAAAACTCCTATTGTGACAGGAAGGGCTGAAAACATGAAAATTGGAATGGTTTGTAGTACAGCCTTTGTAAGAACTAGCCTGCCTACTAAATTCAAAGATCTTCTTGTCAACTTACTGACTTTGTCCTTCATTTTATTAGTTACTGACTCCCAGACTTCCTTACTCAGAGGTTTGTCAATGAGAGGCATTCCCAGATATTTGGAGGGAAGATGATCTCTTTGAAAGCCGAGAATTCTGGAGAGATTTCTTTGAATAGAAAGATTAGTATTGAAAAAGAAAACTTTTGATTTTGTGAGGCTTACCTCTATACCAGCAGCCATCGTGAAATCCTGCAGCATTTGTTTGAAAGCTTTGGCTTCCTTGACTGTGGGTGTGCCCTGCAACATAGTGTCATCCACAAATTGCTGATGAGTTAATGTGTCCCCATTCTGAGTGAGTTTGAGGCCTTGGATTCTTCCTTCCTCCTTGGCTGAATTGATCGCTTTACCAAATCCTTCCATCATAAGAATGAATAGGAAGGGGGAGAGTGGATCTCCTTGCCTGAGGCCTCTCGATGGTCTGAAGGTTATGGATGGAGAGCCATTAAGAAGGATTGAACAACTGGCAGTGGTAACCAGGGCCATGACCCATTTTATCCAATTGTGGTCAAAGCCATATGCTTTAAGAACTTCCTTGATGTATGACTAGCTTAGCTTATCATAAGCTTTTGCTATGTCAAGTTGTATTATCATACCTACTTGTTTATTGGTCTTGAGGGAATGAACCACTTCATGAGCTTGAATGATATTATTGAGAATTTGTCTACCTTCCACATATCTAGTCTTCTCCTCTAACATGAGCGTTGGAAGAAGGGGTTTGAGTCTGTTAGTAATAACTTTGGAGATGATTTTGTACACCACAATGCATAAAGCTATGGGTCTAAATCTATCTGGTGTCATGGATTTTTCCTGTTTAGGTATTAAGGCTATGAAGGATGCATTAAGCACTCTTAGAACTATTCTTGATTTTCTCAAATCCTCCACCACATCAAGAATATCATGTTTGACTATTTCCCAGCATGTTTTGAAGAAGTCTACATTGAAACCATCTGGGCTTGGAGCTTTCCCATTGTACATCTCTTTGATTACTTCATTGACCTCCTCTTCCATCATTGGCCTGTTGAGATTATAATTATCTTCCCTAGTTACCAGTGTCGGAATATGCTGAGTGAAGCTTTTAGTAAATTGATATTTGTCTGCTATGGTCTCCTCTGTTATGCTTTGAAAATGTTGTACCAAAACAGATTCCATTTCCTTGTGAGTATTTAGCTCTTTCCCATGAGTATCTAGGAGTTTTGTGATCCGATTATGTGCCCTATGTTCCATGGTGTACTTGTGAAAGAACCTAGTATTTCTCTCCCCTCCTTTAATCCATTGCACTCTTGATTTCTGTCTCCAGAAGATTTCCTCCTACTGGCATCTGTTGTCCCATTCTTATTGAAGAGAGTCCGCTTGCATTTTCCTTTCCTCTTTGAAGCCTTCTGTGATGAGAATTTGATTAGTTTCCTGCAATTTTTTTTCCACTTCTCTTTTGGCTTTAAAAATATTGTCAAACTCATTTTTGTTCCATTCTTTAAGCCTTAGCTTGATGTGTTTGAGTCTCTATTATAGGAGGAACATTTTTGTGCCTTGGGTGGGCATGTATTCTGCCCACCATTTTCCAATATTAGTGATGAAGTCAGGGTGAGTGAGCCAGACATTTTCAAACCTAAAAGGTCTGTTCCTCAGGGTACCAATGAATGAAGCTTCCAGCTGGATGGGCCAATGGTCCAAGCCTCCAAAAGAGAGGATAAATGCTGTCATGATACAACCAGTGAGGAGGAGATCCTTCGAGATTATGAATCTGTCTAGTTTCGAGGTAACTTGAGAAGTTCCTCCTCTCTTGTTATTCCATGTGAAGGTATCATTTATTATTTCCATATACACCGGTCTCATGTTTTTTAGGAAGTTCTGGAAGGAAATTGAGTCTCTTCCAACTGTTCTGGTCCCTCCTTTTTTCTCTAAGAGAGATCTAATCATGTTAAAGTCCCCTCCCAAAATCCAAGGCATTACTGGGTGTCTCTCTCTCAGCTCCTCCAGAGAGGTAACAAGTCTGATTTTGTCTTCAAGATGTTGAGGACCATAGACATTTATGATCATGTAACATTCCTTGTCCCCCAAAGGTTGGATAACCATTGAAAGGTGGTTTTTGGATGCCTCAGCATCCAGGATTCCAAATTTCTTATGATTCCATAGAGTGAGAATTCCTCCCGCTATATTATTTGCTTTGACTTCTAGGTACTCATATTTGATAAGCCATTTCCTATGTATTTCTCTAATTTTTTCTACTAAGCATTTTGTTTCTTGTATAAACACCATATCTAGTTTATCTTCTTTTATTCTGTTGCTGAGATTTCTTTGTTTTCTTTTACTTCCTAGTCCTCTAATGTTCCAGGTTGTAAGCTTCATAATGATGGATTTGTAAAAGAGTAACTATTGAGATTTTTCATCTTACCTGAATTAATCATGAGTTTCCCACACTTTGTCAACAGTTCATTCTGTCTCTTCCTTCCTCTTTTCTTGCCTAGGTTTTTGGTGGAGTGTCCTAATGTTATCTCCATTGATTTAACCCCTCTATTCTCCTAGCTATCATGGCTCCTTTTGACTCCTGCAACCTTTGTTTGAGACCTTCGGAGGAATAGTTATTGTACTATGTCAAACTCCTCTTGTGGTAGAGAGTCAATCCCTTTGTTGGTTCCCCGCTCTAGAAACTTTTCTAGATCAAGATTCTCCCTCTCAAGAATCTCCTGTAGTTCTTGGTCCTCCATACCGCCTTCACCTGGGGTCATCTCATGGTCCCTACCAAGTTCCATAGTGCTTGGCAGGTCCTCCTTTTGTTTATTGTATTCCTATATGATTTCCATGCTATCCTCTTTTTCCTTCTCTGCATGATTGTCCTCCGGTTACTTGTTCGTTCCATTTTTCCGCCCTCTTCTTCTAAAATCTCAAAAGTGTTATGACTTGGTAGCTTTTTCTCACTAGGTTTCTTTTGGTACCATTTTCCCCCTCCTTTCCCTCTGCCTCCCACTTTGGTAAAACCTTCAGGGTATTTCCCTGTGTTGGTTTTCAGGTTGTCCTCCCTTTTGTTGAGTGGGTAATCTCTAAAGAGGTGCCCATGTTCATGACATTTATAGCATCTAAATGGGATGTGTTCATAGTCGAATGCTTGTACCCATTCCTCATCATATACTTCTAGGATGACTTCATCCGGGAGTGCTCCCGATAAGTCCATTTCTACACATATGCAGGCAAAGGAGGTATATTTACCTCGCAAAGTTGCCTTTGATATCTTTATAAAATGCCCTAATTTACTACCTATAGCTTTTAAGGATTCTGGAAACTAATAATCTAAAGGTAAGGAGTATAATGTAATCCATACCGGGACCGATGTGAACGTTTCTCGCTCTGGTACAAAGTTCATCACCCAAGGTCGCATGTAAAGGCCTGTGGCAACATAGAAGTAGGGTCCTCCTTCGAAAACTCTATCTTTTTCTCTAGGTTAGTGAAAACCACTGTGAAAAACCCTTGGACCCAAGATGTAGATTTATTTCTCCCTTCAGTTTCTGGTTGATTCTTATCCATGTGTACAACGCTTTCTCTATGGGCCATATACCCATAAACTTACATATGACTGCATAAGTCGCCATGTGATCTCTGTGCACCTATAATGCAGGATCATTTAAGCCCACCTGGGGTTTAATGTTTGTCTTGGGCTTGTAGGGTCCCATCATAGAGATGTTCTTAGTTCTCTAGCTGTTGTCTCCAGATTTCGTTTCCCTCCTAGCTTCCTTGTGGGTCCCTTCCTTTTCAAGGGATATGCTGCTTTCCAACTTTTGAGTATCGGTTGTCTTTGTCTCTACCTCCGTTGGTTTCTGGAAATTGTTCAAACTCACCTCCTTGCTTCTATTTGAAACCATGTTATTGTAGGAAGGAGTGGAGCTCCCTCCTCCATGCCCCTCCATAGTTACCAGCTCGCTCTTGTCGCCCACTATTCAAAACCCTAGTCACTCCGAAATAATTTTTGCTCCTGTCCTAGTCCAGAGAGTATAGTTCATTCATATTCATTCTAACCTAATTAATAAAACATTTAAATACTCACATGGAGAAAATAATTAAAGATAAAATATTTTAGTTGGTTCTTAATATGTTGAAAATGTGTAACTTATTCAATTATTAATATAAAATATTAATAATAGTAAATTATTCAAAAATAAAACTTAGACAATGAAAAAATGCACTATGGTCAATCTATATATAGAGATAGAAAACCACTATAAATTCATCTTAATCACATATTTATCAATCACTAAAAGAGATTAAATCTTTTGCTATTGTGGTTATCTTTTTTTTTAATAATAAATATGAGTTAAATAATAAAAAAATCATACTATATTAGATTTAACTTTTTGAAAAATAATATATTTGATTATTTCTTAATGAACAACTCAAGAAATATTATTTTTTCCACTTATCACGAGATAGTCACTAAAATTCATGTTTTCACATTTATCCTAGATAATATTACATCATGTTCACAATGATAAAGACATGTCTACTTTATTTGTTTTTAACTTTCATTTATCTATGGAAAACTTCATATGAGAGCTCTGCAACTCTAGAGCATGACCTAATTTTGAGATCCTTTGTTTCTGTTGTGGGCTTCTACAGGCTCTACCCTTGCAGTTGGCTTCCCACCGTGCTCCCCAGGATGCTCGTTGAGTGGGCCTGCCATGGAGCAAACGGTCCTTCAAGTGGGTCCTTCCTTCAAACAACAGGTGGTGGGCTCCTCTCACACACCTAACACTTCCTTTTTCACTCGTCTTACCTCTTCATCGGTCATTCCTCGTTCAAATCAGGAACTCTGCCCTCACTCCTCTCATCATGAAAACAACAAAGCCATCACAGCCCCTCAATAGGAAGGATCTGACACTGGGGGCACAGAGAAGTTAGGGGTTACAACTTACGCTTCAACCTCATCAAAAAACCCTAATAGCCCTAAATCGGGTGCCACAGATATGGCTTAGGATGAGTTTCAATCGGCAAAGGCCTGCCATCCAAAGGTAGCAAAAATTCTAGAAATAATCATACAAGAATCCAACATAGAAGTTTACAGAGATTACATGAAGGAACATGCGGTTATATGTAAGTTTATGGGAATCTGGCCATATAAAAGAGCTCTGAAAGGATGGATACAGGCCAAATGGAACCCTAAAGGGGCAATAGAACTGCAGCTTGGATCGAAGGGTTTCTTTACAGTTGTTTTCGCTCTTCTGGAGGACAAGGATCGCATCTTCGAAGGAGGGACATATTTTTTCAACTCCGCCGGTCTATACATAAGATTCTAGAAGGAGAAATTCATGCCAGAACAAGAATACTTCACTAGGGTCCCAGTATGGATCCAACTATATTCTCTCCCTACAGACTACTGGGCACCTTCGGTGCTTCAAGCCATTGGAAATGGATTGGGAGAATACATCAAAATGTGAGAAGGCACAAGAAATGGACACTACATCTCATATGCTCGTATATGTGCCTATATGGATGTTTTAGGATCTTTGCCCGAAGTTATCAGCCTAAACTTTTGGGATGAAATATGGACCCAAATAGTGGATTATGAACATATTTCATTCAGATGTCACAAATTCCATGAGCACGGCCATCTTTTCGAAGATTTCCCACAGAATAAACCACCTCCAAAAGACGACCCAACTGGGGCTAAAGGTGAACAGGGATTTATCAAAGTTACTCACAAAAACAAGCAATCTAGAAGGAACACTATGGAAAAGGAGGCCCCCAGGCAGGCGACACACCAACAGATACGAAATCCTCTCATCAACAACAGCGGAGAAAGGCCAAGCGAGCAACTACATAGAACAAATTCTAGATTAGCACAAGGAATGGACACGGAAATAGAAAACACCACAAACCAATCCACAACTGAATAGGCAACTCAAGAAGAAATGGAAATGGACTACACACAGGAGCTTCCCACCTCAGAGGAAAAATCAATAGAGGATATTCTGATGGGAATGGATCTGTAGAAACTTTCAAAGGAATGGACCTAAAAAGGATTCGAGGGTATTCCAGAAGACCACCTCAAATGTATAGAAGAGGCATAGATCCTGCAACGAAACTTCCAAAAACAAAGAGAGAATCAAACCAAGGGGGGGAAGCAGCCAGTTAGCGGTATCAAAGCAAATCTCAAGGCCAATAATCAAATCACCAAAGGCCAACCTAAAAGAAGAGGCTGGAAAACAGAAGGTCAACATGTGGCTGAGCTAGGATTGAGCCTCATCAATGCAGGTAAGGTAAAGGTTCTATCTCTCACCCCCAACATTTTATCATGAATTGCACATCTTGGAATATAAGAGGACTCAATAGCCCTTAAAAAAAAAGGATTCTTAAATCCAAAGTAATCTCAGGAAAAATAGACATTCTTCTGTTGCAAGAAACAAAAAACGGTCTGCTGAAATGATGAACATACAGCAGGCCTGTTTTAGAAAACAGTATAGCCATTTAGCCATAGCTGCTTAGGGCATGGCTGAAGGCATAGCCACTTTCTGGAAAGACTCCAGGTTTCATTTGATTGACTCATTTGCTTCAAGTCCTGCCCTAACAACCATCCTTCAGGTCATAGGAACTAAAGAGAAAATATGTATTACAAATGTCTATGGGCCTCATTCAGTCAAAGAAAGGTTGGCCTCCTCAATCATCTAAACATCTATCTCTAGCCTATTGATCATAAGTACCATATTCTGGCGGGAGACTTCAACATGATCCTAAATCTAGATGAGAAAAGGGGAGGTCTCCGTCATCTTGATTCAGACTCCCAAGCTTTGCAAGGTATGATTGATGATCTGAACTTCAGAGATACCCCTACCAAAAATGGCATCCACACTTGGAACAATAGGAGAGGGGGAGAGCATAAAATTGCTTCTAGACTGGATTAGTTTCTTCTCTCTGAAGACCTTTTGCTTTCGTCTCTGGAAACGAAGGCCATCATCACTTCGTAGGTGGGGTCTAATCATTGGCTAATTTTCCTTACCTTCCAAATCTCTTTAAAACCAAAAAATGCCCCCTTCAGGTTTGAAGCTTTCCAGATTTCCCACACGGATTTCCAAGACAAAATCAAAAAATGGTGGACAAAAGATTTTCCCCTCAAGGAAGCAAGATGAAAGGATTCCATCAAAAACTCAAGATCATCAAGAAAGAATTAAAAAAATGGAACCAAGAAACCTTCAGAGATATTACCTCAAAGAAAAATATTATAGAGTCAAAAATGAAATCTCTTCAACAAACAATTATCCAGAATGGGTTAACAGAGGAAACAAAGCAAACTAAGATGGAACTTCAAAAAGATTGGGAGATAAGAACAACTCAGGAAGAGATCCTTTGGCGACAGAAATCTAGGATCCAATGGCTCAAAGAGGGGGAGAGAAATACTTGTTTCTTCCACAAATCTATGATCCAGCACTGGAAAATTAATAGGATCCTCAAACTCAAGAACGAGCACGGGCAGATGCTTCATACTCATCAGCAGATTGAGGAAGAACTCCATCAGCATTTCTCAAGCATCCTAACCGAAAGCAACCACCACAATGAGGATAACATAAGAAAAATCACTAACCATATCTCGTCTATCTTAACCAAAGAACACAATCAGATGTTGTTAAAAAAGATAACCATGGAGGAGTTGGAAGAAGCAGTTCAAACAATGCCGAATGGGAAAGCACCAAGACCTGATGGCTTCACCATATATTTCTACCAAGCATGCTGGAACACAATCAAGGACTCGGTATATGACCTGGTGGAGGAATCAAGAATGAAGAAATCTATATTTCCCTCTCTCAACGCCACTTTCCTTGCTCTCATTCCTAAATCTTAAAGGGTAGACTCCCCAGATCAGTTTTGACCCATTGCCCTCTGCAATGTCATCTACAAGATCATATCCAAAATTATGGCCAATCGTTTAAAGCCTCTTTTGCCACTCTTGATTTCTGCAAACCAAACAAGATATGTGGAAGGTAGAAAAATCATGGACAACATCATTCTATCTCATGAAATTATTAACATGCTGAAAGACCAAGGAAAACCGAGGATGTTGATCTAGCTGGATATGTCTAAAGCCTTTGACAAGATCAACTAGAAGTATATCCAACACATGCTAGCTGCTTTTGGGTTCAACAAAGAGATCGTCACTTGGATCATGGCCCTGATTTCCGGTGCCTTCTTCTCAATCCACCTTAATGGATCTCCCACCTCGATCATCAATCCGTCGAGAGGCATCAGACAAGGTGATCCTCTTTCTCCTTTCCTCTTTATTATTTTGGTGGAGGGGTTAGGCAGATCTATTTCGGTAGCATAAGCCAGCAATCTCATCTCAGGTCTCCGGCTATATCCCCGACTTCCCCCCCTCAACCCACCAACAATTCATGGATGATACCCTCCTCATGGGATGCCCTTCGGTTAAGGAAGCCCTTGATTTCAAAAGAATCCTAAACGACTTCTCCCTTTCCTCTAGTCTGGATGTGAATAAGGCTAAATCAAAAATCTTCTTCCTCAACACCCCAACAACTATTCAAACTCATATTGCTCGAATCATGGGTTTCCAGATAAGTCTCTTTCCTTCTAAATATCTAGGTGTTCCCCTCACTGATAAACCTCTTTCCTGTTCAAACTGGGACCCTCTTATCTCCAAACTCAAGAAGAAAATTTCTAATTGGACTTTTAGGGCACTCAATCTGGCGGGAATATTAATCCTTGTCCATTCTGTCCTTCAAGCCATGCCCCTTTACCTTTTCTCGGCTATTGCGGCTCCAAGGTCTATCTCAAGCCAGATCAGAACCATCTAAAGGGACTTCCTCTGGAGAGGCAAAGCCATCAATGGAAAGTGGGCTATGGTGGCCTGGGACAAAGTGTGCTCTCCCAAGCATGATGGTGGTCTTGGCCTTAAACACCCTAATCTCCTTGGTAGGGCCATGGGTGCTAAGACTTGGTGGCGATGGATTACAAATCCTACCACCAATTGAGCCATGCTATGGAAGGCCAAATATGCCCCCATGACTCCCTAGGCCTCTCTCTTAAGGCTCTCAGGCAATCTTAAAGGGTCTCCAATGTGGAATAAGGCCTGGGAAAATAGATCGTTGATTCAAAAGCACCGTTTCTGGGAGATTGGCAATGGTCAGCATGCTTTATTCTGGGAGGATGCATGGGAGCAATGCCCTAGCCTTGATAAAGATATTTACAGGCCTGTTAAAGAATACCTGGATGAGAAAAATAAAAGAAAAGTAAAAGATTATTGGAAAAATACTAAAACTTCTGATTGGAGGGACTAGAAGAACCTCACTGACTATCTTCCAATCCATCTCCATCAACCTATAAACTCCCTTAATAAGGAGCTCATCAATAGGCAAATTCAAAGGATGGACGGTCTAGACATTTTGAGATAGGGCTCCAAATCGGAACGAACTTTCAACATCAAAGAAGTTTACAAACTTTTGAAAAATCCAACCTCTACTCAAGTGGACAGCAAATGGAAAAAACTATGGAGTAGGAAGCACTAGCAAAAGATCAGTCTCTTTTTTTGGCTGATCACGCATAGGAAAATTCTAATTTGGGACAATATTCAAAAGAAAGGTTTCAATGGCCCCTCTGTTTGTAGACTTTGCCTCTCTAACTCTGAAACGACCAACCACCTCCTCAACACCTGCCCTTTTGCTGCCAACATTTGGTCCTGGTTCTTGTTAGTCTTTGAGACCTCTAACTGCTCCCTTGATTCCATTCACAACACCCTAGAAAATTGGTGCCCAGCCTTCTCTAGCCAACCTCTTATCAATCTAGGTTGGAACCTTCTTCCGAGTATTATTTGTTGGGCTCTCTAGAAGGAGCACAATTCTTGAACCTTCAGGAATACAGCCTCCAAGGAGGAGCATATCATTCACAACATCAAGACAACGATGAGAGAATCTGCTTCTAATGCTAAGCTTATGGACTCCCCCCACCCTCCAACCATAGCTAAATGCAAGATCCTTAATCTTCTTGATATTCCCATCACTGACAATGCTTCTTCTTCCAAGTTTGTTTCGATCAATCCCTCGTATTTGACTATCTGGCATCCTCCTAAACAACCTTTCCTCAAGTTGAATTATGATGGGGTGTCCAAAAACAACCCTAGCTTAGTAGACTTTGGAGGTGTTTTTCGCAATTCTATGGGATCCATCCTGTGGATTTACTATGGTAATTTAAGCCATACCACCAACAATGTAGCTAAGCTCCAAGCGTTGGCCAGCAATCTTGTCATTTCCAAGAAAAACAACTATTGGCCCCTTCTGGTCGAGGGAGACTCCAATGTTGCTACCCAACCTTGCCGAAAACTACAGCAGAGCTAAAGCGTGGCTAAAGTCTCTACTGGATGGCATCTCAACTGTATTCTTCTGCGAATTAACAACAACATAAAAGAAGCAAAAGGGGTTTTGTTTCAAGTGGTCAGATGAAAGGCCAACAGCATGGCCAACTACTTGGCCAACCAAGGGGTAACAACCCAGGATTGGCTCGTGCCTCAGGAGTGGAATTGTTTCGAATCACCCGAAAGCAAGAAGGTGTGTACCATAATAAATATCAATGACCTACACAAGGAAAGCGTCATATCGCAGCCACCCAATTAGCCTATCCATTTTCACAGAGTTCTCATTTGAAGATTTATCTTGTTCTCTGAGCACAGGTCGATCCTTGATCAAATCTCGCTGGCTCGTTCCCCTGCCCTTCAATTATTCTCTGCCTGATCTCATCAATTCAATCGTTATGCATCTTTGCTTCCCACCCGCTGCTAGCCCACACTCGCATGTATCCATAACTACCCCCCACCCAGCTCTTTTTCCTCATTTCACTGCTGAGTTTCGCTGCCGTCTAATCTCCCTCTTCCCGGCCCTATTCTCCTACAAAACCTCTCGGCACAGGTTCTGTGGCCTTCCCTTTTAGGTGCTTACTCTATGAATTGCCCTCATTCCCTTTGAGCTTAAGCACCCTGTCATGGCCACTCGTTGCAGGCATCCTCCCCCTCCTCCTATTTGCTGCAACCGAACTGCCCAGTGGGAGAACCCCTCCCGTCACCCTATTACCAAGGTGGAGATCCAAGCCAAAAATGTTGCTCGTCACTTCAGGGATATCACCCCAGAGCCAATGGTATGCCAGAATGACCAATCAATATTGATGACTTTTTCAATCATGATGATGATATGCCAGCTCCTTTGGGTTTGTAATTTTCTATTTCACTCTTGTTTTGGCCTGCTCATCAGGGTTTTTGTTGTGTCAAGCTTGCATGCTCACAGTTGGAATTCTACCCTTGCTATCGGTCTCCCCACCCAGCTTCTCTTCCCCTATTTCCTTTTTCCCTGGGTGTGGGATTGATCTCGTGTTTTGCTGGTCTTTGGACAACTGCCTCGATGGCCTTTTTGTAACTATATTTTTTTATTTTTAATGTGAATAGTAACTCCCAATTTACAAAAAAAAATACATGTCTACTTTAAATAATTTACTTATAAATACATAAAAATAGATATTTATTTTACATGATCTAAATAGGAAACAAAAATGCATCATTAACTCTATTAGAAAGTCAAACAAATGCCTTTTAATCTCCATCACATTATTTGTCATTTAATTATTAGGCATAAAATATTTATTAATTCAACTTTTATTTATAATTACCATTGAAAAGAAAATTCAAAATTGTTCCATTATCGATGAAGAAAAATTAAAACCTCTCATGCATCCATGTAAGTCCATTTTTTTCTCTTATTGCCCATAAAAATATGTAATCAATATTTTATACATGCATACGACCTCCTTTTAGTTTACATAATGTTGCAAGAATTGCAATTTAAATATAGTAAACATGACTTTACCTCTTGTATCAAGAATTTAATCTTACATTAACAAAAAAAATCATTATTAAAATCCTCATAGATTTATCAATACATAATTTATATTGATTTTGAAATAAATAGGAAGAGAAAACATGGTAAATGATTAACAAACCAATAAATATCTAAATCTAGAATAAATCTTCAATGTTGTTTCTAAATTCACTATTTTCTCATTTTGGTTATATTCTTCTCATTTTCCTATTTGAGACGGATTGTGACCTTGAATCATTATTATCATAGATATTGTACACCATGTTTTAAACTGCATTTATATTTACGGAGATATGTTGCATAGTGAAAATAAGGGAGGTTAAACTTTGATGGTAGACGTTGTAGTAGGCCTTTTAGTACACATATATAACACATATATTATTTTCCTTCTCCACAATATTCTATCACTTTGTGAGTTCTTTTAGACTGATACTCACAATGTCATTTGATAAAAGAGATAATATGAGTATATTTATATTGATATCTTAATCAAATATAGTTATAAATTGATAACTCATGCTTAGAATTACAATCTTTTGAACCACACACTTATCATGAGATAGTCATTAAAATTCATGTTTTCACATTTCTCCTAGTTAATATTATATCATGTTCACAATGATAAAGACATGTCTACTTTAAATAATTTACTTATAAATACATAAAAATAGATATTTATTTTAAATAATCTAAATAGGAAAGAAAAATGCATAACCAACTCTATTCGAATGTCAAACAAATGCCTCTTAATCACCATCACATTATTTATCATTTAATTCTTAGCCATAATATATTTATTAATTCAACTTTTATTTATAATTACCATTGAAAAGCATATTCACAATTGTTCCATTATCCACGAAGAAAAAATTAAAAACTGTCATGCATCCATCTAAGCCCATTTGATTCTCTTATGGTCCATAAAAGTATGTAATCAACATTTTATACATGAATAAGACCTCCTTTTAGTTTACATAATGTTGCAAGAACTAGAATTTACATATAGTAAACATGACTTTGCCTCTCATGTCAAGGATTTAATATTACATATTAATACACATTTTTTTCATTCTTAATGTCCTCAAAGAGTTATCACTACATGATTTATATTGATTTTGAACTAAACAAGAAGAAAAAACATGTGAATTGATTAATAAATGAATATGTATGTAAATCTAGAATAAATCTTCAATGTTGTTTCTAAAATCACTATTTTCTCATTTTGGTTATATTCTTCTCATTTTCCTATTTGAGAGGGATTGTGACCTTGAATCCTTATTATCATAGATGTTATACACAATTGGAAATACTTAATTTTAAGTGTAAAAATGTTTTCACTACAAAAAAACGTGTGAAAACATTTTTGAATCTTACTAATTATACAAAATGCCAACAAGGAGAATAAAAAAATAATATAATTAGTGAAATAAAGAAAATAAAAACATACAACAATAGTATAAATGATGAAATAACACAAGTACATATCACTCTCTATTGTCATCACCTTGATTATCTTCCTTTCTTGGCATGATAACGCAGTTGTTCTCAAAAATATGTTTTGATTTAGGGTCGTGTCTTAATACGAACCACCAATCCATATCCAACACATCTGGGTAAAAAAACACCTGGTTGCATTGTTTTGAGCAAACATAAGGCTCCTTAGCTTCATGCCACATCTTCCTAGAGTTGATATATATCAACTCACTATCGTGATCTTCCTTTACATTATTCCAATCAAAGGTGTCCCACCACTTCCACCTAAAAATAACGCATTGGAACGAAGAGAAGTTTGCTTGAATAATCTCTTGTATCTTTCTGAAGTAACCTAATGTCCCCTGTATTAGGTTTTGATCGTGGTGGCTTGCATGACTAGATTGGTCAAACACGACTTCCACTCCACAGTATTATGTCATGCATCCATCATCAGGCATCCTTCACATGGGAATGATGTCCATATTCCCACATAGATGGGAACACATGAACCAATAAAAAAGGTGAAAAAATAACAATGTCATATGTGTACTAACCCGAACATAATTTAAAATATAAAATATATATGTTACAATTAAAAGGTTGCAATATGAAGTTAAAAATGTATAGAAATATATTATGACCTAGTTGATGCACTGAATCCCTATGTTTAGCGCATCCACTTCAACACCCGGGTAATGACTAGACACACCATATTTCTCTCCTAGCTTGATAAGCAACCCAACTATTAGGGCATGTCATTGGTATATTTTCTTTTAAATGATCAAGAAATGGCATGCTTCTACCATTCAACCGTTTGAGTTATTTCCTGTCACTAGAAGCATATTTCATGCTTTTCAATAAGGTATCAATGATATGAGCATCATCCCCTAGCTCATCCTTCTAGAATGCATCTAACAAAATTTCCTCCAGTGCAGTCGTATACCGTAAGTAATCATTCATACCAACCTCTATTTGATTTCTTCCATTTCCATCTTGTGATGAAGAACTACTATTGTTGTAGCAATACCTAATTGGTGAATCTGGACGTAGTGGGAATTGAATAGGTGGTTTATTCAACCATTCTTTGTATGCTTCCCCTTTGATTCTTGCTCTTAATGCAACCTTCTTTCAATTTGACATTGTAGTGGTGTGCACCAGAAGATGATAGGTGGGTTTTTCATCATCACTAGAATCCTAATTTCAAAAAGTATTGAACATTATTACAATATCAATGATATTAGTAAGCACGTCAATGCAATTGGCTTGTTGAAATGACATTATACCAAACAATTATTTCCATCATTGATCTAGATTATAGTTGGAAGCTGCCATGTTTCAATTTGCAGGGTGAATTCATTGTCCATTTTCATCTACAATTGCACCTGATATGAGCTTCCGAAGTTTTTGAAATGGAAGAATATTTTCTACATCTGAACTTGATTTTGGATCAGTATCTTTTCAATTTGGATACATTTTTATTCAAATTAACATGGATTAAAACAAAATAAATTCAATTAGATAATCGAAATATAAATAAAATATGAACTTACTCAAGATGAAAAGGGAGAACTTTGTGAAGGACTTTGATTAGAAATATGGAACGAGTTTCAATTTGAACAATTGGCCATTTGATATTATATATTTTCTCCCTGCATTTGAGCAAAATTAGAAATAAAATTTTGTGTACATATCTAAAATTAATTTTGAGAACCATATAACCACAATCTAAATTTCAATATACTTTCCAAACCAAATTTCAAGAATAAGGTGACTTTAAGTAGAAAATGTATACTACGAACTACTGTAATTCATGTGGATGTATCTTAAAGGATAATTTGAGATCAATATGCCATTTTATGTTAAAATAAAATTTCAACTAGTTTTTAAATCTCATTGGTGCTCTTACCAGGACAAATCACATCAATGCATTTAAATCATAATTGCATCATGGCGTTCAAATAATACTCTCGCTGGTTTATGATATTTTGAATTTAATGAAAAATATTTTATCATATCAGTGCTCTTGCAAAAAACAACATCAGTCTACACCTATTTTTGGTATTTTGAAAAAAAAAAAAAAAAATTACCATGTCTGTACTCTTATAAAAATTAAAACACCGATGCATTTAAATAAAAACCACATCGCTGCACTAAAATAGTAATCGCACCCTTTCAGGATTCCGAAAAAGAAAAAAATAAATAAAAATCTATGTTGGTGCGTTGATAAAATTTGGTGCCCAACAATTTTGGTGCACTTCACTGTTAAGTGCATCAGTGCTATTTACTATCGAACGCACTAATGTTCGATTAAGCGACAAAAAAGAGCGATTCTTTTTTCTTTCTTTTTTCTAATTGAAAAATGAGTGTTAATTGTTTTTTCGACATCTAATTTCATAGACTTTTAAATAGTAAAAAGTTATTCACTGTTTCATTATTTTTCCCAAAATTTCAATGGATTGATTTGCAAGAGAGACATACCATGAGCATTGTGCAGCAACATAATACTTTGGAGCAACATAGTTATTTATAACATTAAAATATGAAAGGTATGGTGGTTCACTAAAAATGCTACATAGTAAAAATGTTAAATTTTATTGTTGATTTTACTAATACACTTTTTTACTATTTCTATTAGGGTTTAATTAAAAGAGAGATCATTTATAAGAGAGACATATTGGGAGCACTGTGAAGCAGAATTTATTTTTGGAAGCATAGAAAGATCAAAAATTTGAAAGGTATGGTGATTCACACAAAACCTTGCATGGAAAATTTTTTATATTTTATTGTTAAAAAGTTTTACTATTTCTATTAGATTTATTAAAAACTCAGGAAAAAATGTAAACATTGCATAATAAAAAATTTACTATTGATTTTACTATTTAATTTTTTTAAGATCTTCGTTCCTATTTAGATTTAATTAAAATTCAAAAAAAAAAAAACAAAAAATATCAATACTTACCTCAAACCCTTTATTCTTCTTGCTTATGTGACTGTAAAATTTCACCTTAGGGTTTAACTCCTTTTTCCACTTCACAATTAGAGTTTTTAATTTTAGGCATTTTAGATTTAATGGGTTTGTGTACTTATTGTATATAGGGTGTTTGAAAGTACAAGGATCCCTTATTGAATTAGATCAAAAACCTGATGGCCTTGTCTGTTTTTTAAAAACAATGTATGTTTTGCAGTGCACCCTGTGTAATATAACGCACACGTGTGCCCTTTGTAATACAACTCCCCATTGTAATATAAACTTGTTGACCATGTCTAGTTTGTTTATCGGTGCTCCTAGTGTAATATAACTCACCAACACGCCTGTGCCAAATAACATTGTTAAATCATTTCAGTGCTTTATAGTTACAAATCACGCCATCATAATTTAAAATTATTTGAAAATTTTATTTTTTGTTGTTATTGTTCAACAAATAAATGCTCGGTGCATTTAGTTGATTAAATGCACCGAGGCGTTTATTCAAATAAACACACCAGTTACTAGAGTTCTTTTTGGCTGAAAATTATTTTATTTATGTTTGAAATATATTTAACGGCTACTATATTGAATTGTACATGTTGTATATTGATAAAAAAAAGGTCTGAGAATTTTTCAAGCAATAGAAATAATGATCAACGCAATGATAGAAAATCCAAGAAAGCAAAGAACGCAATTTCTTTGTAAATTCTTTACAAAATTAATATGTTTGAACTATTTGTAAGTTTAACTAATATGTATTTGTTAGTGTGTGTGTCATGCAAAGCCACAAAATGAAGAAGGATGATAAGATTATTTCTAATCTAAGTGCATAAGAGTGTAAAATCCTGATATAAAAATTGCAGAAAGATGAATTAGGTGAATGAAAAAATACTATTCAATAACGTTTTTTTCATCAAACATACTTAAGAATATTAGATAACATGTTTCAAACAATGTATTAATTCATATATGTTTATTTTTCTACAAGGAGAAATAATGAAGCAAATGATCAATGTCATTCTAAGAAGAGAAAAATTATAGAATATGTAAATGATGATGAATTAGTCCTTAGCTCACCTAGAGTGGTGTTGGAGGTTAATGAAAGGGGGTATTTTTTTACAAAACTATGAGGGATATAGTGGAATGAACTAGGTGTACTTTCCACTTACAATACAAAAATCATTTTAATGATTCCAAGAACCAAATTATATCTAAACTACAAGAAGCATTTCCAGAGTAATGGTCAGTGAGACCTGTTAGACTTGCAATAGAAAAAAATACAACAACAAAAATAATCATTCAAAGGGTGATATTCCTAATTAAAATGATTTTTTAGAATTATATGTATATATTACTTCAAACCATTCATTTATTAATATCAATTTCGTTATATTTAGTTTTCATATATCAATATAAAAATAGTTCTTACCTTTTTGAGGAAGATTATGAAAATCCCAAAGGATCAATGGGATGATATGAGAAACATGCAAGTAGGAATGTCCAAAAAAGTGTACAAGGAGATGATAAAAGTCATGGACACAATTACATCACAGGAGGAGCCATTTCAACAACAAAGTGCTTCAAATGTATGTAATCATGATTGAATTTGTACATATAAACAAATAATTTAGTGTTAAATATTAATTTTCAAGTATTTTCTTGGAGAAAAGAAAACAAAATGGAACTCATTTAGCACATAAAACATGATGACAAGGAAGAAAAGGGTTGATATCAAAGTTTGTGAGTAATTGTTAATAGTTCCTTATAACAACCCGAGGTTTCACTTTGGTATATTTTAAGTTGTTTTACAACAACAATCTTTGAATGTCTTCAAATAGGTGCTAACATACAAAGAAGATCCATCAAAAGAATTGATTGACATTGGGTTAAATATGGGTTGTAGTATATTTTTGCATATCAAAAATTGTAAGTGTTTATGTTCTTTTACTTCTTTGAGTTTATAATTAATAAAACAAAAAAATCCTTTATATTAAATTTATGATTTATAATGGGGTATGAAACTTGCAGGAAACAAATTATGGAACTACGCCAACAAAAGAGTTGTTGCGACAAGGCATGAGACTTAACCATGTGTACAGTTCATGAATCACTTCTTGCTATGGTACATTTCTATTCGATTTACACTGATGTATATTATTTATTTCAATTTTCATTTTTCTCACCAATGTAATACACTCATTACACATTATCTTTATGTTTGCAAATGGAATAAGATCAAGAAGGCAAAAACAATTGATGCAATCAACAAAAAAATTATCCAAATAACCAAAGTCATGGAAGTATATCGAGCACTAACAATAGTTCCAATGAAGAATGATGACCTATTTGGGTATTGATGCAAGTTGTTGTATTTTTTGAAATAATTTTCTGTGAAAATACGACATTTTGTTTAATGCAATAGAAATAATGTCCCAATTGAAAGATAAGAGGTTACCAATAACAATCCCATTTTGCATGCCAAAGGACCTCTTATTGATATATTATAAAATACACTTTAATTTATTCTATTATGTTATCCAATGTCAGTGTGAAATGTTGCATCACTCATTAAATATATGGATGATTAATTATTATAGTGAAGAAATGTGAAATCTGATAATATAACAAATTAATCCAAACATCATATACAAATGCACTAATCAAAATTTTAATTTATATTAATATTTTAATAATATATATGTTTATTTTTAAATGAATAATAGATTTTAAAAATCATAATAATTGCACTGTCATAGGTCGACGTTTCCAAAAAAGAGAAAATCTCATACAAAAAACCAGTGTGTCAATAACATAAACATGCACTGGTGGGTTATGATATATAAAAGAACTGTTATAACATATTTTTTGCATGATCGATGCCTTTTATGACAACGAAAACACTAGGGCGTTTAATTCTTGAAGTATTGATATTGTTTGCAATTAATGCCATGGTACATTGTAATTCTTAAAGCACATGTTCTTTCATATTACTAACACCCTGATGCTACAAAAAGTTATTTCCAGCCCTAGTGCATTATTAAAATTAATAGCACTGACTCTTTTATATCAGTAGCGGATTGATGCTTCTATACAAATCATACACATCGACACTACGACTTTAAATAAAAGCATCGAGTCTACAATATTTTTTCCTACCCCAACGTCATTCCTAAAAAGAACGCCTCGAGGAAGTTTTTTAATATATATGCACTAGAAAAATATACATTTCAGGAACCATTTTTCTTTACATTCAACACCTCATTGCTTTTATTTATGTATGCAACCTTGGTGCTTTTATATATTTAGTGCATCGGTGCTATTTTTCCATGAGGCGCGCTGCTAAAAAACATCTGCTAAAACCTCTTGACACCCATATTTTTTCAGTTGTGATGAAGTTCCAATATAATCTCTGCTAAAATATCTGATACTGCAAACAAATGTTTTAGGGGACTTATTTTTGACAATTTTTTCTAATTTTATATACACTAAAAACCTCCATTATAACTTTCGCTAGAAGGTATTTTCCTTGTAGTGCAAGTTGAATGAGAGGAAAAACATTACATTGGGAGCCACTTATGGTTTATTATTGGCTATGGAAATTAGCATTGACATTGGAAAAGGAAAGAGGAAATAAATGCCAATTTAATACAAGAAATAAAGGAAAATAGGATAAAAGGAAGATGAACAGACATGAATATGCATGCGAGGGAAAATCAAGGAAAAGGAAAAGAAAGAGGAGAGATAACATTCACACACACTCTTGGACATTCTAGCATTCACTTGGAGAAGAAGAGAGAAAGAGAGACAAAAGGAAAGGGGGCAAGAAAAGCAAGGGAGCACAAGAGGAAGTTTGGACAACAACAAGTAAGGGCAGAAAATAGCTATGGATTTGTAGGTAACAATGTGCATGTGTGATTTAGCATGCTGGGATATGATGCATGGTCTGTGAATTAGTTTATTTGTCATGTTTATTATCATTTTCATGGTATTTTCTTGGATTTATAGTGATATACAACCTTTCCTTTTCCATTTCTTGGACAACCATGATGTAGTGGGTTGCCCATTTTGGTTAAGCTTTGGATTGCATGTAGATTTTGGCTCCTAGTTGAGGTGGTCTCAGGAAAATTCCCAAGGGTTGAGGGTGGAGATGGTTTTCCCCTAAAAATCTGAACATGTGGGTGGATACAAAAAATTCCTCTGAATATGGTGAAGAAAGTCTGAGGCATCCAAGCTTATTTTGGTTTTGGTGATTTCTAGATCAATTTAGGTGAAATCACTATGGTTGAGGGTAGATGCAGTTTAACGACTGAATTCCCTGGTTGGTCTTGTTTGGGTTTATCCCATGTAATCCCATATTCATGCTTGGAATATGGCATGAGTTTGATTGGATAAAAGAAAGATTTGGTTCAGCCTAATATATGGTCGGGTGGTACATGGAAGCCCCTCACTTGGTTGGCTTTATGCATATGTTATTATGTGATTTCTTATTGAGATCAATGAGTACATGTATTGGTTATTGTGTTGATTTTATGATAAGTTTGTCATGGACTAATTTTGGTTAAATGTTGGTTACAATCATGGTGCATTCTTATTGTATGATGTTGTCTTGTTATGGATCTTATTCATGGTTTGATAAGCTATTGAATGGTTATCTAAATGCATGAGCTAACTAGCGTTTGATGCATCTAGCTTGGGAGTGTAGTGAGACTTCTTAATGATTCTATGATGAAACTAAGGAAATGGTGAACAAATATGAATTCATGACCTATAGCTACTATGTTTACCATGGGTTTCTCTAAATGTTTATCATGTGTTTGGAAAGTTTGGGAAAGATTTGAGCCTAAGTGTAGGTTATGTAGACTTGTGATTATCTTTAGACTTAATCTTAGAAATTTATAGGAAGTTATAGGCAGTGACCTGTACGGTAGCCCTAAAATTATGGCACTGAATCCGTAGTTGCAGGCACAGAACTGGATATTCTTGGTTGTAGTCACACGATGGACGTCTTGTGTGTTCGGCTAGAGCCTTCTGGCTAAATGGGCTAGACTGTATGCATGTGGCCAGGCTGCAAAGCTTAGTAAAATATAGTTCCATCTTAGGGTAAGATCATCAATGGATGTTGTCTAACATCTAGGTGATCAGGTGTCCCTAGGAGGTTGTAATAAGTTTCAGGGTTGTAGGGACACTTCCATAACTGGAACTTGGATGTTGGGTCATGCATAATAACTCTCATCTTATGTTTACCTTAGTGAGCTTGTAAAAGTGTGTAAATTTGGGGTGGGGTGTTACAACTATGGTTGACTTAATAAACCTAGTAAACATAGATCTACCTATTAAACCTAGGTCACCCTTAAACTCAAGTCAACCTATTAATCTTAATAAACCTAGGCCAACCTAGTAAACCTAAGTCAACCTAGTAAGGCTAGGTTAACCTATTAAATTTAGTAAACCATTCTCAACTTAGTAAACCTAGTTCAATTTAGTAAATTTAATAAAACTAATAAATGTAGGTCAACCTAATAAACCTATGTTAACTAAGTAAACCTATCTCAATCTAGTAAACATAGGCCAACCTAGTAAACCTAGTTGACCATCGTTAACCATATTTACGGTGGTTGAATTAATAAACCTAGTGAACATAGATATACCTTGTAAACCTAAGTCAACCTATTAAAATTAATAAACCTAGGCCAACCTAGTAAACCCACATCAACCTAGTAAACCTAATTCGACCTAGTCAATATAGTAAACCCAATAAACTTAGATCAGCCTAATAAGCCTAGTAAACCTAATAGAGCGAGTAAACATAGGTCAACCTAGTAAATCTAGTCAATGTATTTGACCTACTAAACCTTGTAAACCAATTCAACCAAGGTCAACCTAGAAAACCCATCCAACCTAGTAAATCTATTAAAACTATTAAACATAAGTCAACCACGTTAACCACAGGTCAACTGAATAAGCTTCTGTCAACCTAATAAAAACTATTAAACATATGTTAACATGTAGTCGACCTAAGTCAATCTAGTAAACCCGGTAAACCATGGTTAAGCGAGTAAACCTAAGTCAACCTAGTAAACCAAGTAAACCTAGTAAATGTAGCTCAACCTAATAAACCTAGATCAACCTAGTAAACCTAGTAAAACTAATAAAAAATTATTCAACCCAATAAACATTATTATTTCAACCTAGTAAACCAAAGTCAACTTAGTAAATCTAGGTCAATCTAATAAATCTATTAAACCTAGTAAAATTAGGTCAAACCAATAAACCTAGGTCAACCTAGTAAACCTAGTAAGCCTAAAAAACCTAATAAACCAAGGTTACCTTATAATACCTAGGTCACCATAGTCAACTTATTAAAGCTAGGTTACCTAGTAAATTTAAGTCAACCTAGTAAACCTAGGACAATCTAGTAAGTCTAGTAAACCTAGGTCAACCTAGTAAGTCTAGTAAACCTAGGTTAAGGTAAACCTAGTTTGATTATGGTTTACTATGGTTTATTAATGTGGTTTCCACATTATGGAATTATTTATTTTTCATATTGTTGTGACGTAATTTTTTGTTTGTCAAATTACAAAATTGTTTCTTGTTCATCACATTGGTTTTCATTGTGTAAAATTATTTATTGTTCATCATATTGTGATTTTGTTTTATGTTTACCACATTGGTAACAATATTAATTTTAATTCTCATGGTGACTCTAATTCACCATGGCACATGTTATCAACTGGATTGAACCTCAAGCTAAAAGAAGGCAATGTTAGGGTAACCACAAACCACGCTTAGCCAAGTAGCAAGCCCTACTAGGTCAGGAGAGGACTCTCTCCGTAAGGATCTCAGCCAAGATGACTGGATCAAGAAAAAGATATTAGGATAGGTATAGTAGCACAAGGTTTTATTTGATTTTGAAGGGGTTTTGCTGGATCAGGAGGAGCTGGACAATTAGGGCTAGGGAATTAGGTCAAAATTGCAGGGTGTTCAATGGGGTAAGGTAGGCTTAAGGTTTAGCACTCTAGGGCTTGATGGGTGAGGTGTTTTAAGAATGTTGAGAAGCTAGGAAGAGCATGTGATTACCATGGATCCTTCCTAGACTATAGAAAACATATAATGGTGAATATCTCCCCAAAGCAGAGCAATGATGTAATGAATTCTGCCTATCAACTTGAAAGCATTCACTTAGAAGCAATGAAATGATTAACGAAATACACAAAACATATTAACATATTATCACAAGAGAAGAAAATGAACTAAAACCCATACCACATGGATCCCAAAAAAATAGCTACAATTTTTATTAATCTCCTGCTAAACTGCTACAAAATGATGTATAATCAAGGCATAAGCATCCAACTGAGTCCAACCCTTTACAATGAGAAAGAAGAAGAAGATATAGGAATTTCTTCAACCTCCTCCCATCCGAAGGGGTCGAATCCCTAAGATGAGGAGCTAATCTAACCAACACTATACAAGAAACATGAATATAGGCATCTTAACAACTTGCCTCTAAAAGTGAAAAATGGATTCATTTGAGCCCAAATTGACTTTTAATCTAATGAATCTACCCTCTACTACTAATTATCCATCGTATTTACAAGACAAGTCATAATTTACAATATTAAAACATCCTCCATGAGAGAAAATCCATGAACACAGTCAAAACACAGAAAAATAGCCATCCTGTGCAAAATTTGCCCTACGCGCAGCGTCATCAGCCCAACGCATAGCACCATTTTCAGGTACTTTTTGGAGGCCTTCTCGGCATCCAAATTGATCTCATGATAGCTCATTGGAAAATTCTTCAAGCATACTTTCCAAAACACTTGTAATATCTTCATTTGAAGCTCATTTGACCCCTCAAAAGTTGATTCTCCCAAGACTGCTTCAATGTGTCCAAAAAGTGGCAGAAAGGTCATTTTTAGGGTGTTTTTTGACTTTTTGGTGGACAAATTTTGCCGAAAAAACTTAGCAAATCCCTAGGGTGCATGTGCGCATCACTCTGAATCCAAAAATGCAAGCCATTTGTGCATTGGGTTCCCCTAGGAAAAGCACAGCTCCAGTGGCGCTACACGTTGAGCCAGATTTTTTGTGTGTGCAATTTCTAAAATTTGCAAAACACAAAATCTTCTCCAAACCTAACCAAAATTGGTGAGAAGCACCATCATCAAGCATATTGATGAGCTAAGGAATCTTTAGCAAGCAACATAAGCCTATCCTCCTCTTTTTTTCCCTTTAGAACTTGCCTTAGCCTAGCATTCATCTTTTTGACCCTCATGTTGCAAATTTTGTTTTGGGTCCTGTAATGGTAGGCCATGTGCCTTCTCATCTGTTTGTCCCTATTTCCCTTCTGCAATAGCTTCTCTAGATGAAAATTGACTCTCTCAAGCCAAGTCTCTCTATCATCCTTAATTTCCTTCTCAATAGGAGTCAAAGTGACCTGTGCCTCCTTGTTACCTTGTCATTTTACCTTGAGAAGTTCTAGCTCCATGAGGATAGGCTTGTCACTCAACTACTTGTTCTCTTATTCCAAATATGTGATGACATACGTGGCTCTCTCCAAATTTTCCATCAATGCTTGGACTTGAGCCTCCTTTTCCTGTATGATGATGTCCTTTATTGTTTCTTCATCCTAAGCCTCTAAGTCAATTATTTCCATGCCATGATGAGTATAATGTTGCTCCAGCTCATCATGCTCTGTCAAATCAAAGTCTCTCTCTTTCTCCTCATCATCAAAACTTTCCTCTGACATCTTGTCTTTCCCTTTGTGTAGCTGCTGCACCCGTACCTGTTGTGTTGATGAAGAAGGCAAAGCCCCTTCCACATCCTGTGGAGCTAGCATTTCCCAATGAGTTGATGAAGAAGGCAAGGTCCCTTCCACATCCTATGGAGAAAAAACTTGCCTTTCAGCTGCAAACAATCTCCTTGTGCCCCTCTAATATGTCATGTAAGTCCTGAGCACCTCGGTAGCTCTAGTCTCTTTGGCCTTCTCATCTGTCTTCACCTAAGCACTACTAGAAAGTCCTCCTGATTCTTGGGACATTGGTGGTGGAATTTGAGGATCCATGAAGATGTCATGAGCAATAAATGTCTACCGAGAGATGTTGAGGAGGCTAAGATAATGAAGCACAGTCATCTTGATCAGGGAATAATGATAGAGACTGCTCATCTGCTGAGGGTATGGACTTTTCTGCACAAAATGGGCCCTCTTCTCAATATTCATGAATAAGAAATAAGGGAGGTTTAACATCCTCACCTTGGTAAAATGCATGATAAGCCGGATGTGATATGTGTACAGCCTAGAAAATCTGCCCTCACAAGTGAAATATTTCATGATGATTTTCATCATGGCGGCATACTTGTCTTCAAGGAATCTGAAAGGAAAATGCTTTTCACCTCATTTCTGTACCTGGGTTTGATGTAAGGCTCATAATAGTGTTCATCCAGGTCCCGTGCCTTGTACCACTTCTCCCCTACATTTAGAATCTTGGTTGCATCCGAAATAATGGAAGGTGAAACTGTAAATGTTACCCCAGCAAGAGTCACCTTGTTATCCTGAAGATGGGCTACAAAAAGCCTGGTGAGTTCCGGATGGTGTTGAACTCTCTCTACCTGCTCATAGAACTCATAGCACCCTAGATGTTAGAAACAAGTGACAGCTAACTGAGAGATTTGTAGTTCTCTAAGGTTTAATGGCTCTTCCCTAATAATCCTACCTCCCTTGTGTTGTTTTCTCTGATGTCGAGATCTATCTATCGAATTGTCACTGCCTGTGTTTTCCTCCTCCTCATAGTCTTTGTCTTCTCTATCCATGTTTGCAAAGTTTGAGGTTGTACACTCCAAGAAAAGGGATAAAGGGAATGAGTAAGAGTGATTTAGGAGTGAGGGAATGGGAGATGACCTTGTGAGGTATTTTGGTAGGCTAGAAAATAAAGGGAAGGGTATGAATTATGAAAGTGAGGGAGAGGGGTTTGGGCCCTTTTTCAAAATATAACTTGTGGGATGGAGGATGAGGGGGTATATAATGTTATGGAGTGATGTAGGGAAGGGGTTTAGGGTTTTAGTGATAGGTGGTGGTAAAAATAGAGGGGATTAGGGTTTCTAGAATGTCATTGAGGGAGAAACTAGGGTTTCACATTTGTCATGGTAAACTCCTTCAAACACTTCAATTGCAACTTCAATGATGAGGTAGAGGGAGTGCACTTACTTGTTTGAGAGATGAGAGGGTTCTTTGGAAGTTTTTATGAAGTTTGGAGGCTTTCTAGTCTTTTCTTCTCAACGCGCAGTGCCAATTACGGACGCGCAACGCCACTTCTCAATGTGCAGCGCAATGTAATTTTGCATTGCTGAAACCTCCCTACGCACAGTGCCCAACTCTAACACGCAAAACAACCCCCTGAACATGCAGTGCCACCTCCACTGCCTGAAATGCGCAGCGCCAAACTGTAGAAATGCAGCGATTGTTTCTAGGAAAACTAGTATTCCTAAATAATGCTAGCCCTCTAGGTTTGGCAGCTACCCTAGAAACAACAATTTAAAGTAATTCAATGGTTTCTTCTATGTGTAACAGATAAGAGAAAGATAATGGAACCAACCTGGAACTTCTGCTTAATCCCTTGATCTCTCTCCCCTTTGACAAAGCATGTAAGTCCTCCCCGTACTTAACACGCTTGGAGATTACTTGCACAAGTACAGCAGCAAAGAACCATCAAAGCATCGTGATCTATTACAACATAAACATTATAGAATCAGATATATAATGAACAAATGATAGCATTCACAAATGATAATATTCACAATTGAACAATCGTATGGAAGAAAACTTGAAGAGCTTTATTAATAGAAGGGAGAATTATAACCCATTTTTCTGATCCAGCATCATCCTCCCAGCTTCAATCCTTCTTCACCTCATGAAAGAGAAATATCACTCGAACAATACAATGCTCTTTCCCCAATTACAAATTGTCAACACTTCCTTGCATTTCACAATATTCCAGCCCCTAGATCTCTTGGATGAGGGATCCATTTATAGATGTTTGCAAGGGTGTGAGTCATCCATGGGGTTTGATTAGTGTCATTCCACTTGTTACAATGGGTTCCACAAGAGAAGGGATTGAATTTTCTTAGATCCCTTATTCATCCTTGGGCGAATTCAGAGAGGCAAGTGGCATAGGAGAAAGTTCTGGAAGATTCCATGAGCAATCAACTAACAAATGTCCTGGACATTTGTCCATCCCCGCCCATCACACTTTATAGAAGGCCTAAATAGTATGCATCACACCCTGGTAGTGTACCACTCAGTATGCATCACACCTTGCCACTGGAGCAGTCAGTATGGTTCAATTTAGGCAGTTTCTAGATGGTTTCTCAAGTGGAACTTTTGGGATATGATGTATTTAGATGACTATGTTCCTTTAGGGTATGAAACAACTCTTTTAGGGGTTGATGAGCCCTAATACATCGACATATAAGTTTTGGGTTGATGTGCCCAAATATGTCTATAACAGCGACACTTCACCACTGCTCCAAACACGTAGCGCCAACGTCCAGAAGCATAGCGCCACTTCTCCTTGGCCCAAAACTCACTCAACCTCTCCTATTTTCCTCAATTTTTGACTCCTTCTTTGCCAAATGAGAATGATGAACTTGAAAATGAAATGTGACACCTTATATAGGAGTAGATTTTGATTTTTCACTAGAAAAACCCACTTTCTAATGTTTCTTGACCTTTTTCAAATCTCTGTTTTTAATGCCTTTCCTTCTTTGTTTCTTTTCAGGTGGATGATGCTCAACTTGAACTCATTTTTGCAGTGTTTCTTTGTATTGTAGAAAGGAGAGATGCATTGGTGTAGCCGGGATCATTTATTACACGAAGTGACTTAAAATTACATAAGAAATACAAATTAACTCAAAATACTCTATTTTCACCTCAAAAACATGTTTTTTGAGGTGAAAATTATAGGAGTTAAAAAAATAATTATATACTGACTATGACTTACTAGCTATCATGCTTGAATTATTTATCATCCTCATACCCTTGCTGCCCTTTATTTACATTCTTAAATCATGCTCTTGACCTTGGAAATGAAACCCTAAGACCTAATGAAACATGCCCTATGACCTAATGAAAGCATGACTGCAAATTGACCATGAAACCATAACTGAAGACAACCTGAAGAAGGGTTAGCAAGTATACTCTATGAGGGAGAATTTAGATTTTCTGAAGAGAAGACAACCATCAGTGGATCATTTTGACATGACCTAATGAAATGATGTAAAAATTTCAGTATAGGACCCCTAAAATGAAAATGCAAAGAGCAAATTTGATCCCTGATGGAAGTTTGCAGATACTGACACTAACATTGGCCTTATTGGGGATGGAAGCTCCTTGGAGGTTTCAAGAACACTGTAGACCAAGTGCCTAGCTGATTGGGCCAAATACGGTCAAACAAATAGAAGACAAACAAGGAAAAACCCCTTTTTTAACAATTTTTGAAGAAAAATGACTCAATACAAACTGAAAACTGACTCACAACTGACTCTAAACTTGACTATAAACCAAATCAACCAAACTTGACACAAATCATGCAAGCTTAGTAATCTTCACTTCGGGCCCCAAGCTCAGATGATAGTGTACTTGAAACCTTGCAAGGAAAAGCAAACTGGTATATACAATGAAGGTGAAGTAACTTCAGGGAACAACCTCAAAAGTAGTAGTGTTTCAGGAGCCTACCATTCATTGGTCCTCTTGAACATTCTTGACCATCCATTTCCTTTAACAAAAATGCATTTTGTCCTCAATAAGCTGAGATTTATATGGTCCTTTCCATAGATTGTCAAATTTACCATGCTTTCCTTTTTCCTCATTCCGTGCATCCCACCGCAGCACTACATCTTCTAGCTGAAACTATTCTGCTTTTGTTTTTTAGTCATAAATTTTATTTATCCTCTCTTGCAACCAGAAAGTGCTTTGGGAAACCTCTTCCCTTGTTTGTTGAAGGTGAATCATTTGATTAATTCTGCGTTGAATATCATCCTCTTCGCTTCCAACTTCCTGTAATAATATCATGACCGGGACTACAAGTCATGTGGGAAACATTGTATCTGTACCATAAACCAACTTAAAAGGTGACATACCTATTGATTTCTTGTTGCTCACTCTGTTGGCCCACGAGGAATTAACAAACATTCGATGCCAATTCTTCTTGTTTGCCTCCAACATTTTCTTGATAATGTTCACCAAGGGTATATTTGATGACTTAGCCAATCCATTGCCCTATGGGTAGTATGTCATGGAATGACCCGATGTAATATTGTACTTGTTGCAAAACTCAACCATCATGTTTGACTTAAATGTTGCTGCATTATCTGTTATAGTCTTGTGAGGGCAACCAAAAGGAGACAATATATTAGATTCTAAAAACTGGATAATTACCGTGTCCATGGCTTGCCTTGTTGGAATGGCCTCAATCCACTTGGTGAAGTAATCGGTAGCTGTCAAAATCCATTTGTGTTGTGCTTATGCTGTAGGATGGATTTCTCATATGAAATCAAGTCCCCACTACTAGAAAGGTGCATTTATTTCAACTGGCTTCAGAGGAAGTGGAAGCAACTTTCTTTTTCCTTGAAAAACTTGGCATTCATGGTAGCTCATAACTGTCTTATATAAATCTGAAAATACATTTGGCCAATAATATCCTGCTCTCAACACTTTGTTAGCTGTTGTTTTCCAAAACAATTGACCGCCACAATCACCTCTATGAAAATCATTCATTACCTACTGAGCTTCATCTTCAACCAAACAATTAACAAGAACTCCTCTTGGATCTTTCCAATAAAGAGCATTACTTAAAATGCATAATTTTGCAGACTTCATTTTTAGTGATCTACCTTCACTTCTTGACATTCCAGGAGGTGGCAAAAGATGCTGAAGAACATAAACTATATCAAAATACTAAGGTGATTTGAGAAACATTTCTGATACTTGAATGAGTGAGCCATCATCTTCGTCATCTGACATTGTTGTAATGAGATTTATGTCTAGAGCATGCAAATTTGATTCAGCCATCAATTTTTCCAAGCCTTGTCCTTTGATCAGTTTGGTAGGCTTAATCTCAAGATCATACTCCAACATTGCTACTATCCACTTACCTCTTCCTCCCTCCGGATCAGTTTGCATGAGAACATCCTTGACGTCTGTGTTAGGAACATATGCTATAGTATGTGAATGCAGAATATATACTATGAAATCCTTCAATGCTTTTATAAGAGCCAGAGCATGTTTTTCAATGATATTGTAATGCAAGGCAACATCTTGAATAGTTCTACTAAAAAAAGCAATGGGTTTCTCCACCTGATCCCTCTTTTGCATCAACACCATAGCCATGGTGTGCTCAGATGCAAATGAAAATATAATAAAATCATGAGTATAATCAGGATTGATCAAGACTGTGGCTGTGGTCAAAGCAAACTTTACCAAATTAAACGATTTCATGGCATCCTCGGTCCATTTCATAGTGTTGTCATTTTTAAACATATTAGTTAATTCACGTAAATGCTCAGCCAAATTTGGTATAAATCTGTGTAAGAAACTCATCTTACCATTAAAAGCCTGAATCTCCTTTTTGTTGCATCGAAAGTCTATTTGCTAGATTGCCTCCACGCTTGAAGGATCAATACAAATACCATATTTAGAAATTATATGACCAAGGAATTTACCCTCGTCCATGGCAAAAAGACTCTTTTTCGGGTTTAGAGAAATCTTGAACTTCCTACATTTCTGAAAGACAATCCTTAAGTGGTGCAAATGCTCATCATCAGAACCATAAAATACCATCACATCATCTAAATAGACTACCAATAAAACATCCTTCTCATTAGCAAAATCTATGTCCATCGCCCACTGAAAAGTGGCTCCGGGATTCTTCAACCAAAATGGCATTTTGGCATATTGAAAAGTTCCCCATGGTGTTGTGAAGGCAGTTTTGTCTTGGTCTCTTTCATGCACCAAGATCTGATTATAGCCTGAGTAACCATCTAGTAGTGACATCTATCATGCTCCAACTACTCTCTGCAGAATATGGTCCATCTTAGGAAGAGGGTAATTATCCTTTAAGGACACTTTGTTGAGGTTTCGGAAATCTATGCACAACCTTATTTCTCTAGTCTTCTTTCGTACTGGGACCAAATTTGAAATCCAATTAGAAAATCTAACTGGAACAATGATGCCAGCTTTAAACAATCTATTTACCTCTTTCTCGATGGATGGTAGCAGCTTTGGATTGATTCTTCTCAACTTTTTTCTAAAAGGTTTTTGATCTGGCTTGATAGGAATAGTATGATGAATGATATTCTTGTCATACACTTTCAAATCTGAATAATCCCATGCACAAACATCAAAAAATTCAGAAAGTAACCTAACATACTTAGCCTTTACATCGCGAGACAATGTTTTTGATAACTTTACAAGCTTGGGTTGGTTAGCTGTTCCAAGATTTACATCTTCAACTCCTTTTTCCGTAGCAACCAAAGTTGGTTTTCTCGCCACATCAACCTGATCAAAGAGATCCTCTAAAGGTATGAGACCTCTAGGAATAATATTATCCTTTAGCTGTAAAACATCCATCTGATTTACCTCAATATCTTGTTCATCGAAATCACAAACATCATCAGTTAAAGCATTCTTAAACTTTCCTTCATTCTGCAAAAAGGCATTAATTTCATTGTCATCCCAAAAAACTTTCCCATACCGCAAATTATTAGGAACAACAAGCCTATGTTTGACATGAATTTCAAATTTGTTGCTAGAATTCATTGGAATCTTAAAATTGTTGGCTGCAGTGGCTAATGAATCTGCAATGATGTTTTGAGTCCGAGGTACCGTTGTCTAGGTATATTTTGGAAACATCTTCAAAATACCCAAAATTGCATTTATGTAGGCTCTCATCCACGGATGTTTTGCTTGATATTCTCCTTTTACTTATTTAATCACCAGCTCTGGATCACCATAAACAGAAATCCTTTTCACATCCAGTTTCTTTAAAATTTTAAGACCTGTAATAAAAGCCTCATACTCTGCTTCATTATTAGATCAATCAAAATCTAACTTGTAGGAACATACTCTAACATTACTTGGGACCTTGGCAAGCTGGAAAGCAGGGCTTCGAATCCAAATTCCAATACCAGCACCGTCTTTACCCACAGTCTCATCGAAGTCCATGCTCCAAAGGCCAGCTTCATCTTCTAGATGTTGGAATTATATTTTTCTTTCTCAAACTTACCTTTTCTGATTACTTAATTTTTCTACTCTTCATTAACCTTTTGCTGTTGTGTAGGCTGCTCAAAAGAAATTTCTATTTTTTCTTTTTCTTGATTAAGAACTGCTCTAAAATTCTCGGAAATTTCTAGTACATCATCTACTTCTACAAGTTGAATATCTACATCATTCAATCCACTATCAAAGTACGAAAGAAAGGACTCTAAATCA
>APFE030518187.1:414826-440830 GCA_000404065.3 Pinus taeda | reverse complement strand
GGAAAATCTCTGTGCATATGTGTTTTATGTGTTATGCTCTCGCATTGTTTATTTTCTTTGTTTTAGAATTCATATGCAGGTAATTTCTGTACAGGGTTAAAACCTATAGTTTAGGGGGTCAAACTTCTCTGGAAGTTCAAGACTTGAAAAACTGCTAAAAATAGTAAATGTTGAAATGAACAAGGAAATAGATTAAACTGACTAGGGGGTCTAGGTGGAATAGGTGGGTGGCCACAAATATTCACCTGGATCATTCCTCCCCCCTTAGGAAGAAATGGCCCCCATTGTGTGCAAAGCCTCGACAAGCTGAGGAAATTTATGTTGAACCTGGTCCCTAGTGAACCACTTGCCCTAGTGAAAGAGTTGGCCTCATTTGACAACTCGATATAACTGTATCCTCTGTTGGTGAGTGTTCTTGATTTGTGTTTCCATGATCTCATCAGTTGTAGCTTATTCCATCCAGTCCAAGTTGATCTTTGTCGGTGTGAGTTGTTCTACAATGTTAAATGTGTCCAACAATGGTGGAAAGTATGGTCGAAGGCGATCTACATTGAACACTAGCTGCAGACCAAGAAAAGGTGGGATGTTGAGCTCGAAGGAATTGTCACCTACAGCCTTGGTGATGGTGTATGGCCCATATCGGAGCAGGCAAAGTTTGTAGTGGGGTCCACCAAGGCGCTCCTTCTTCAAATGTAGCCAAACTTTTTTGCCCACCTGGAACTTGTGTGGCACTCGATGTTGATCATGGCACTGCTTGTACTTAGCATTTCCTTTGTCCAATATATCATGGACCTATTGGCAGATGTGTTGAATGTGCTCAATGAATTTTTTATCCCTTTAATCTTTGGAATAAACGTGAGTCGAATCTACCTGAGTGGCTGCAAATGGTATGGCCACATCAATGGGGCAGAATGGCTGAAATCCCAGCCCTACCTGAAAGGGGTTGTGGCCTGTTGAGTTTTTGAGAGATATGTTGTAGTTGTGTTGGACATAGGGGAGAATTTTGTCCCACGTGTGTGGATGCTTCGAGTTATACATGCGCAAAATGTGTGTACAATCATCTTGTTGACAACCTCTATTTGGCCATCAGTTTGGGGATCGAAAGTTGTGGACTTACTAATTTTTGTATCCAGCATCAACCAGAGACTTGACCAAAATGCACTTAGGAATCCATTGTCCTAATCTAAGACAATGGACTGTGGGATCCCAAATTGTACCCACACTCACTCAAAGTATAGCTTAGCAGTGGCCTCTGCTATGATAATCTTCTTGCAGGCCACCATGATGGCCATCTTAGAGAATCTATCGACGACCACTAAAACACAATCATTGTCTTGCTTAGTAGAAGGAAGGCCCGACATGTAATCCATGGAGACAGATTCTCAAGGCTGGCTAGGAGTAGGTAGAGGAGTATACATGCCTTACTTCTTGATGGTTAGTTTGGAAATGGTGCAAGTGATGCCGGATCTAATGTAATTTCCAACATCCCTGATGAAGTTTCAACCAATAAAACTACTTATGCAATACTGCCACTATTTTCTCTACTCCGAAATGTCAAACGACCAGACTGTAGTGCGCCTCCTAAATCATCTTGGCATGCTCATTTGAAGGAACACAAATGTGTCCCAAGTGGCATAATAGTGCATCCTGAAGGTGAAAATTTGGAAATTTCTTCCCTTCCAGGAGTGTCTAGTATAAGCTATCAAATTCTAGATCGTTCTTGTAAATATGCGGCCACCCTGATGTCTCGTGCCCATGGGATTCAAGCACAGCGTTCAACGCCATGACCGGTGGTCGGCTAAGGCAATCAATGACGTTATTAGTGTTTCCCTTATTATACTTAATGTTCAAATGGCACTGTTGTAGATAGGTGGACCATTTCTAATGGCGATCATTCTGTAGCTTCCCTTATGTTTGTATGAACTGTAGAGGTTGGTGGTCTGTGTGGATGACCGTTTCCTTCCCTAGAATGTAATGCTTCCATTGAAGAAAGGGATGCACAATGGAATACATTTCTTTTTCATAAGTGGGATACTTTTGGACTATGTCTAAAAGTTTCTCACTCTAGTAAACCACTAGATGCCCTTGTTGAGTAGGAACCACACCAATAGCATAATCAGAGGCATATGTCTCAATCTCAAATGGTTGTTATAGGTCTGGTAATGTGAGCACTAGTGCAGAAAAGAGGCGATTCTTCAACTTGGAGACACTTTTTGTTGGGTTTCCAACCAAAAAAACTTTGCTTTCACTCCACCCTTGGTGACTTGACTTAAAGTCCAAGTTATATGAGAAAACCCTAACACGAACCTATGGTAGAAATTGGAATTTCCAGAAAAGATGCGAAGCTCTGTTAGAGTGGTTGGGGCTACCCAATCCCGGATGACTTGTATCTTGGATGGGTCCACATGTACACCCTTCTCATCAATGATGAATCCCAGATATTGAACCTCGGTCAATTCAAAGGTGCATTTCCCCAAGTTAGCAGATATATTTTGTTGTCGTAGGGTTTGAAGAACCCATCAAATATGGTGGAGGTGCTCTTCCCAAGCTTCACTCGAGATCAAGATGTCATCTAAATACACCACCAAAAATTCATTGGTGAAGGGTCGCAAGATGTCATCCATCAGTCTCATGAAGGTTACAAGGGTGTTTTTCAATCTGAACGACATGACCAACCATTCGAAAATTCCCTCCTTGCATTTGAAGGCAGTCTTCCACACATCAGAGGGTTTTATAGGCACCTGGTGATAACTTGACTTCAAGTCAATCTTGCTGAAACATTTTCCCCTTTGAGCTGGTCTAGAAGGTCCTCAATCCATAGGATTAGGTACCTATTTTGCACAGTGATCTTGTTCAGGTCCCATCCTTCTTCTATACCAATACAATCTGACTCCCATAAGGTGATGAGCTTGGCCTGATGTGCCCTTTCTACAATAGTTCCTAAATATGCCTCTTGATCTTATCGTTCTACAAAACATAGTGTCGATAGATCGATCCATTGGGCAGCGACGTGCTCAGGGTTAGGTCGATGGAGTGCTTGACCTGACAGTGTAGAGGTACCCTTGTGGGTGAGATGAAAATATCCCTGTACTACTCCACGACCTTGTCCATCTATTGTTGTTATGCAAAGGAGCCCTGCCTGGAAGCCGTGGCCATAACCTTCTTCTTTCCCTAGGGTGAATCATAATGAAAACAAATTTCCTAGTTTAGGAAATGATCTTACTACGTTTCTTTGTAGTGATCAAAGAGATAGCAATAGGTGGGACTACATCTAGTATCTTGTACAACTTATTAGCCAAAGTAATAATCACATAGTGAGGTCTAGACTCATATACAACATGTCGCTTTCACAAGTATGGTTTTCCTAAAAATACATCACAAACTTCAAGAGGAGGAACGTCACACAATACCTCATCTGTGAAGGGCTTGATGTTGTAGGGAAGGCGACATTGTTGGCTAACACAAAGATATCTTCCTTGGTGAAGCCACCCGATGGTGTACAGTTGTGAATGTGTTGTAGTCTTTAGGCCCAACCGCTTCATGACCTTTACTGAAATGAGGTTATTTTGGTTCCCACTGTTGACAATGAACTGCAATGGAGAACTCTTCACCCACATATTGGTGAGCTCCAATATTGCAGCAATAATGTTGCAACTCTTGGGGCTTACTTCTTTACTTTTATCAACCCGGTAATTCGTAGCAAACTTGGAAGCGATGGTGCTTTATGCACAAGTACTAGCTCTTACTGTAGGCTGTCACTTGATCAGTTGGCACAAGTTCGCTAGGAGCTTAAGCCAACTTCTATGAGTTATCAGAAGAAGATTTTACTGTGATGGAAGAGACTTAATTCTACGGGGGATATTCTACTTGCAAAAAGAGAATGAAAACTGAAATGGAACTCAAGCCCTAGCAAACCCTAGCAAACCCTAATCGTGCAAGAAAAGAGACGGAAACTACTGAAATGGGTGCCATTGATTACTAAAAAGGTAAATTGCATTTATTCAAGCTACTTCTGAAGAGAAATGGAAAGAAATCATCTTTTTGCAATTTTGAGTATTTGTGTGGATTTATTATGCTTACAATTTGACTAACTGTGACTATGGAGTGGTTCGATGGCGAAGGAAAATGGAGTTGGGTTTTGCAGATGATAAGGAAAGTGTGGAGAGGTCCTAAGATGTCCCTAGAACCCTTCTGGAGATTTCCATTGTGATCAAACTTCGAAAAATCACTTGCATGAACTTCTACAGGAGGCTGCAGGGGATCTACAGGAGATTCTACAGGAAGATCTACAGGAGGAGGCTGAAAGTGGTTTTGGGGGGGTTTGAAGTTGGAAAATTGATGGAAAATGGAAATGATAGTTGGATGAAGGTGTTTAAGGGTCTAGGACTCTGTTGATGAAGATCAAAAATGAAAGAGATGGTTGGATTTGTTCAAAGGGTAAGAAAGCAACTTTGTAAAAAATGCAGAAATTAGGACAGTTTGGAAAAATTTGGTGAATGAATGAAGGAATATACAAAAGATGAGCCGGTACAGGTTGTGCTATGGAGGGATGATAAGCTAGAATGTTTTTCAAGTGAGCTGCACACCTATTTCTTAAAACTGACCCAAGCAAGAACCAAAAAAACAGATTTTGTCTAATTTGACCTAAAATCTGACCTAAAAACAGAGTACTGTTGAACAAAACTTTATGAACAGAAAATTATGCGAGAAAGCCATGGAAAATGAATATTAAATGGTCTAAGCATGTGAATCGAAGCAAATATCAGCTTCTCCAACTCAAAACATCACACTAGCAATTGAATGAAAGGCAAAAATTGTGTTTTTGGTGACAGCAGTAGTGCCTTGTCCTCAATTCATGGTCCCAAGGAGGGAGAAAGGGGATCAAGACCTGCTGGTAGCCTTTTTGGATCTTTCTCTATTACTACAACAAACTATTTAAGCAACTTGAAGTAAGAACAACTAATTTAACCATCAAAAGCAACCTATTTTACCAAAGCAAGATTTAACCTAAACAATAGAAATCAGCTTATGAATGCAAGAAAACATATAAATACACAAAGGAGCTGTTGGGCATCTTGGGTTGGGCCCTAACCTAAGAGCTTCAATCCTTTAGAAAATATCAGTGCTAGTTCGAAGCTGCATTCGTCTTCATTGATTAAAAAATAATAGTTACATCACAAAATTGTCTGCAAAAAGACCTCGAAAATGAGCTGAGTACAAGACTGCACAAAAGTGCGAGAATAGACTATGAAATGGCAAACCTACTGAGGCCTGAAGCCTTCTTATTTATAAAGGTGAGGACCCCCAACAGTCCCCCTAAACTTAAGGAACTCGACTGCCTAAAACTGGAGACAACAACAGCCCCACTTGAGTTGCTCGGCTACCCCTTGGAATCATTGATGTTGTGGCCTTTGTACTCGCAGTTGTTGATGGAGAACTCGAGGAAAGGGTCATTAATGCAGGATACACCCATCCTATAAGTCCTCAGTCTTGTTTCCTCGAAGTTGACTATCATTCTTCTCACAAATGCTTGGTCCTTGTCCAAAAATTGTCCAAAAATCTGCAATAAAAACTTATTAGACTATGTGGCAAAGTGACTATCCCCATTCACTCAATTGACATAAATATATTCAAAAACATGCACAAAACTATGGAGAATGGTGGATTAAAGGGAAATAATAGGCAAAATGAGCCCATATAGTTACCCATTTCTGGGGCTCATCATCACCCCCCTGTTGAATGGGTTGCTCATCCTATGAGCAACTAATCCAGTTCTTCATCCTTGATAGCCTTAACAGCTTCCCTAACATCCCAAGCCTCTGAGGTGATGTACTCTTCCTTGTCATGAAAACCTTCCTTTCTGTCCACTTCCTCCCATTGCTTCTATTCTTCTTCTTCCTTAACCCCTTCCAATAGTCCTAAAAGTAGTGGAGGACTGAACTTAAGGCCAATCTAGTTGGCTTTCAAGTTTCGCATTGATTGTTTGGATAGGGGCACTCTCACCATCGCCTCCCTCATTCTAGTTGGGGAGTGATACTCCCTGGTATTTAAGCTATATGACAATGTATTCCACCTTCTCATGCAAGTATGAAGGGATTCATTGCCAAGTAATCTTTCCATATCTTCAAAATGAGTGATAGCTTGTGCTTGCCTTTCAACATAATCGGGGAGAACTTGAGGATTGCTTGCAAGGTGTTGATGAGCATATATGAGAGCTGAGGGGTATTTTAGTTCGGCCCTTATTAGTAGGGTCTCACTTAGCTCTTTTGCCATGATCTATTGAATTTCCATTGCTCTGTTTTTCTCATGGCTCATCCAAGAAGCCATAGCCATGAGTTGTAGGTCTCCCAATGCAGCATTCGGATCCCAAAAATTCATATCAGGGAGTGCTAGATTGTGTAAGTAAAATCATGCTAATTTGGCTTTATCCTCGGCTGAACTAGTAGCACATAGGTGCATAAACTAACCATAATTTTGGAATGGGATTGTGCCCCTTTGGGCCAATGTTTCAATCTGGAACTGGAGCCATTGGTCTTTGAGATATAGTGCATAGGATCTAGCTAGTTGCCTGCACTGTAAGGCCTCCATTTCCCAGCCAACCATGCAGGCCATCTAGGCTTTCCTTTCCTGCAACTGTTATTTCAACATTTGCACTTCAGCTACTGCCTAAGATTCTCTTTCTTGCTACTGCTTTATTGTCATTTCAACATTAGCCTGTGGCTCTTCCTCTTGCTACTATTTCTCTGCTGCTTCATCATTTGCTAGGGAACCTTCTTGCCGTTGTTTCCCTTCGAGGATTGGCAACTTGTGTCCCCCTTGAGTTTCCTGTTGTTGTAACTACTTTTTCAGCAGTTCATTTTCCTCCTATATTTGGGCCCTTTTGATGCTCTCTAGGTGCCTTACCATGCCCAACTCCCTTCTTAATTATTTCAATTGTTCTTCCATGTGTCCTATATCTTCAACTCCTTTAGATTTAGCAATTTTCATCTAGGTGTGGGTTCTGACCCTTTCTTGTTCTAGTTCAAAGAAAAGTGGTACAATGAATTTTTGTGGGATGATCTTCCCACCTTCTAGAAGATTGGAATAGGAGCTTAAATTAGGTTGAGGGCTTGGTTCAGGTATTTCTTTGGCCCTGCTTTCCTCTTGTGATTGTTCTATTGCCTTCTCTTCTAATTTTTCAGTCTCTTTCAGTTTGGCTAGTGTTTCTTGTAGAGAGGTTTAAGCTTCCTGTAGAATTGCTTTGGAGTCCATTAGTCTGACTCTTTCCTTCCAAGTGGAATTTTTGGGACTCCCTCTCTCATAGGTGATAGAGATTTTGGGGGTGTATTCCTCCTTTTTCTCAATAGGTGCATCCTCAATTATTATAGGTTCTTTTGATGATGGTTGGGGCTTGCCCACCTTAATCCTGGTGCTCCTTCTGGATTTGAAATACATGGATGTTTCTCTTTTTCTTTTTCCCTTTTGTTTTGCTGGAGTGCTCAATGCAGCAAGCACAACTGTCGCTTCTTTTGCCAATGTTTCAGGGGATGTTTCTTTATGCTATTCTTTCCCTTCATTTTCTGCAGTCTTTTCTATGTCTGTTGTTTTTCCTTGTGTCTCTGCTATCTCTGGTAGTGTCTTCTCTTTTCCTTGCTAGGTCCCTGCCTCTCCTGTGGTAGTCTTTTTCTAGGCTTTCTTGGGCTTTTTCTTCTCAAGTTTTGTTCTTTTCCTCTTCTCTGTCTTTGAGGCTGTTTTCTTTTCTGCCTTAGGTATTATAGTGGATTTGTCAAGTTTCTCCTCTTCTTTCTGCTTCTCCTTTGTTTCCTGTTCCTCCTTTGTTTGAATATTTTGTGTCTCCTCATGCATTTCTTTCTCAATTTCCTCTTTCTCTTCCTCCTCCTCACTGCCAGATGGGCTGATGTCCTCAGTCAAAGTTTTGATGTCATCTTCTCTAGACATATTCCTAAAAATTTCCCAAGCTATGGGGATGGTGTATGTGTGTAGGGCATCTTCCACCAATAATTTAATGAGACCATGGTAGGCCAGCTGGTCTGGGACCCCTACATTTAGCTTGGTGCCGCATTCTATCAAAGACTAGAGGAGGAAATATGGGAGACTGAGTTTTCTAACTACAGGTAGGTCCATCCCAAATCTCAATTCATGCAATAACCTTAACTGATAACCATAAAGTATGCTAAACATTTCTTCACAAGTGATATATTTCATTATCTAGTAGTTGACTTCATCCAAGGAGGAAGTAAGCTTGTCCTTCTAACCCCATTTTTATCCTCTACAGGATGCTCCTCGGGTTGAAAAAATGTCTTCTTGGCAACCTGTCCTAATGTTTTTTTCTCCTTGCTCCAAGGGAGCCCAAGTGGAAGACCTCTGATTCTACTGATAAAATCAGGTGTAATCTCTAGGGTCAGACCCCTGAAACTGACTATAGCATGTGTTTTTGAATGGGATCTTAAGGACATCAAAAATTCTTCAGTCACCTCATCATCATATCCATGAATTCTTTCAAAGAAAATCATCCAGTTTGCCCTAGTGAAGAGGGCCACCAGCTTAGGGTGCTCATGCAATTGGTTGGAGTTCAAAGGTTCCTTTCTCATAAAACCTCCTGGCATGGTGTTTAGTGGTTTCTGAAGTGCTTAGGTGGGGCAAAAACAACAATTTCCAAAATCAGAAAGAAAGGGACAGTTGAGTTTTGTTTTTTCTGAACTGTGGGAGGAATTTCCCGTGTGTTCCTTCTTCACAACACCAATTTGCAATTCTCCCTTTCTTCAAACTGTTCTCAACTTGAATTTTCTTCTTGGTTCTTGGAAGAAATCAATATGTTGACAGAACAAACGCTATATAAAATAGTGGTTTTTCACAAAGTAAACAGACTTGCAATTTTCATTTCCTCCCCAGGTTTGATTTCTATGATCGCATCCCTTTTTTTTTACAGCAGAATGTGAGGAAGAGAAAGGCAAATTTTGAACATAGAGAAGGGAATGGAGAGACTGTGTAGAACTTCAGAAAAGACACAACAGACTTTTGAATTTCTCTTTCCTCGTTTTTCTTCACCCACTACTCTAGTTTTAAGCCACCACCTTATCTAAACATATCATATGCAGTGTAGGTTTTCGAGCCTACCTCATTCCTAGCTCGAATTTGATAAAAATTCTGACTTTTTCGACTACAGAGCTGATCTCTATTTTTCCTGTAGAAATCTTCTTGTAGACGGTGTTCTTGCTCCTGTAGACTGCAATAGTGCTCCTATTGAACCCGATAGGTGGGAGGTTTTTGAAAAACTGGCAAAAACTACTGGTGCACTGCTCTGAAGGTGGTAGATGAGTACTGCAGTCGAGAGCTTCGTAACATGAAAATGAACCAAAGGGTGGTGGAGGCTTAGACTACACTGTACTTAACTGTTGGCATAATCCGCAGTGAGGAGAGGAGGTGGCCAAATGGGTACGTTATCCCCATTTGGGCTGTTGGTACTATGCCAGTGAATTTATGGTTCTTCATGTCGCCTAACCGGCATCACCTTCCTTACTCCCATTATACGCCGCCACCTCTACTAGTTTCGAATGTTTTCCCCTCGAGTTGACATGCCGCACGTGCTGACCGTGTATCTATTCGGCAATTTGAATTGGACGTGACTCAACTAAATTCCACGAGGGTGTGTGAATTGAATGAGGGTGGCCAGTTAGCTAGCCACCGAATCCACTTAATCGTGACCATTCCCATAGTTCATGCAATTTTGAAATAATATTCATGCAATCGAGGAATAGGTTTAGCCACTTACCTGCTTTGTCGTTGTTGTGCTATGCATACTTCGGACTCTACCACCTCATTTCCTCGTTGTTGTTGCTGCTGGTACTCTGTATGCTTGGCCTTCATCTTATGCTAATGATTCCTTGACCAATATCTACTCCTTACATGCTTCATACATCTTGCTATGCTGACCCTGTCTCTGGAGTTTGTCTTTCAAAGGGATCAGTTGCTACAGGAATCCTACAGGATTTCCTGTACCTACTTCTCCTTCTGAAATTCAAATTGATACTTGAGCGGACTTAAAAGACAGCTGACAAAGGTTCTGAATGAAAGACATAGCAACTGGAAGGTATCAGATAAGAATAAGCAAGAAGAACGTTGCTACTTTATTTGTCATCTTTTTTTGTGTTTTCAAAATGAAAAAAAAAAAAAACAGAATTTCCGTATTTTGTCTGTGCAGGGAAAGGAAAAAATGAGTGGAAATGTGGGTGTGCAGGGATGACATGGAGAGTTAGGCAGATGGATGGTGGTAGGGAGGTTCACAAGCCTTCTAGACGAATTTCAAACCCTCGGGTCCTTTTTTAAACTTGATTTTGGCCTTTCTATAGTTTCTACAAGATCCTCCTGTAGAATACACAGAGTTTCCTGTAGGATGCAAAATTTTTAGAACAAATGAGACTGAGGCCTAGAATAGGATAATAGTGATGGAGGGATGGACTATGAAGGGTGCATGCAGCTTGGTCCTGTCTTTTTCTCTTGTGTGACCCTCCTACAACCTGCAATTTATCCAAAAGAAGTTAGGTTTTTTCTTTTTTCTTTGTTTTTTTATTTTTGTTTGTTTGTTTCTTTTCTTTTTTAGACAACTGGGGTTCCTCCATGAAGTTTTCACCCTCACTGCCTGCCCTAGGTGCCTCCAAGAGGTTTTTTTCTCTATTTTTTATACTTTTTCTATTTTTTCTGTTTTTTTCTCTTTCTTTCTTTCTTTCTTTCTTTTTTCATGTTGTGGGTGGAGTGGAGATAGGGACCTCCTCCACTACCAACACTGTTTTTCCCAAATTCTCAATGCACTCTTGCTTGGAAAGGGGCTTCCAGTAGATCTTCAATCTACGCCCATTAACGAGCATAGGGATGACTTCTTCATCTATGGTCCAGATAAGGATTGAACCATTGTCATTGCATTTTTCTACTATATATGGTCCCAGCCATCTTGTCCTCAGTTTGCCCTTGAAATATTTATATTTTAAATCATACAACAATGCCCAATCTCCTTACTAGAATTTTTTTTCTTTGAGGTGTCTATCATGCCATATTTTTCTCTGAAGTTGGACTACCTTTGAGTGGAGTAGGGCCTGCATTCTCTGTTCATCCAATCCATTTAGCTGAAGCAATCTTTCCTTTTGTGCATGGCTAAGATCTAGGTCTAGCTGAGTTTCCATCCTTAATGTGTTATGTTCAAATCCTATTGACAGCAAAGCCTTCTTCCCATAGACCAGCTCATAGGGTGTAAATCCTGTGGTGGTTTTCTAGGTGCTGTTGTAGGCCCAGGTGGCCTCAACCAATCAATCTGCCCAATCTTTTCTACTGCTGCTCACTATCTTAGTCAAAATCCCTTCCAAATCTTTGTTGGTGATTTCCACCTATCCATTTTCATGTGGATGATAAGGGGTGGAAGTTCTGTGCTTAATCTTGTGGTGTGTGAGTAGATCTTCAACCAAATTGGAGGTAAACTGACTTCCTTGATCTATGACTAATTCTCTGGGATAGCCAAACATGTAAAAGATATTTTTCCTCAAAAACTCAACTACTTTCTCTTTTGTTGCTGCTTTGATCACCTTTGTTTCTACCCATTTTGTCAGGTAATCAGTACACACAATGATGTAAGATTTTTGTTTTGAAGGAGGGTTGATAGGACCCACAAAGTCCATGCCCCACTTCTCAAATGGATCGAAAGTCACTTGAGGTTGCAGGTTCATCTCATCCATTGGAGTTGGTTTCCACATCCTTTGACATCGGTCACATTGGCTGATGTATCTCCTGACATCTTGATGAAGAGTGGGCCAATAGTAACCTACCTGCAAAATTTTGAAAGTAATCCTCTTTGCTGCAAAGTGGCCCCCACAAGGCCCATCATGATAGGTTAGGATGATTTCAAAGACTTCCTCCTCCTTGACACATCGCCTCAAAACCTGATTTGGGCCAAGTTTAAAAAGATTGCCCTTAATCCAAGTGAATGGGGCACTTTTCCTCACGATCTTGCTCTTCTCTTTTGAGGACAGGTGTGGCAGAAACTGTGCTGAAACCAAGTAGTTTGCTATATCAGAAAACCATGGAGAGAATACTGAAATAGCAAATAAGTGTTCATCTAGCATTTGATCATCCACCATTCCTTCTTCACCTGCAGGTAGGTCTAGTCTAGACAGAAAATTAGCAACAACATTTTCCGTACCTGGCTTATCAATAATAGTCAAATCAAATTGCTGCAATAAAAGTAACCATCTAATGATACGAGCATTTACATCTGGTTTATTCATCAAATACCTTATTGTAGCGTGATCAATGTGTACGAATTTTTGGTAGCCGGTGATGTAGTGTCTGAACTTGTTTAGGGGATGGACTACAGCTAGGAGCTCCTTTTAGGTTAGAATGTAGTTTAATTCTACCTTGGATAGGTTTTTATTAAAAAAATATATGGCATAAGGCATATTCTCTTGAACTTGCCCTAAGGCTATTCCTATCCCTTTGTTCAAGGCATCTGTGTGAATGTGGAAAGGTAGGGCCCAATTTGGACCTCTCAAGATTGGGGCAGTTACCAGCTTACCTTTCAAGGCATCCAGAGCCTCCTGACAGTTGTCAGTCCATATAAACTCAACATCTTTCCCCAAAAGACCAAACAATGGAGAGGCTAGCTTACTAAAATCCTTAATGGATCTTCTATAATACCCTGCTAAGCCTAGAAAACTCCGAACATATTTACCTTTTGAGGAGGTGGGACCCTTTGGATGATAGCAATCTTGTTGGGATCCACCTATAATCCTTGCTGAGAAATTGTATGACCTAGCATGGTCCCTTCAATCATCATGAATTCACATTTTTCAAGACTGAGGGACAGTTTCATTTCAATACTCTTGGCTAAAACTTTTCCCAGGTTAGTCAAAGCTTCCTAGAAGTTAGAAGCATAAGGGGTAAAGTCATCCATATAGATCTCTACTGAGTCATGAACCAGTTCAGCGAATATGCTCAGTACTGCTCTCTGGAAAGTGGCGGGAGCATTCTACAACCCAAAAGGAAGGACCCAGTATGCAAAAGTACCCCATGGATAAGTGAAAGTGGTCTTATCCTGGTCTTCCGGGCTGATTTGGATCTGGTTGTATCCGCTAAACCCATCTAGGAAGGAGAAGAACTTCTTCCCTGCCAGGCCATCTAACACCTGATCTATGAAAGGCAAAGGGAAATGGTCCTTCTTGGTGGCATTGTCTAGTTCCCGATAATCTACACAAATTCTCCACTTCCTGTTTTTCTTTGGCACTAGCACCAAAGGAGAAACCCATTCGCTATCAGAGATGGGGTAGATGAATCCTGCATCCAGCAACTTTTGCAGTTCTTCTTTGACAATGTCCTTAAGGGATGGGTTCATCCTCCTTTGAGGTTGCCTGACTGGTTTACAATATTCCTTAATGTAAATGTGATGACTACAGACTAATGGGTATGTTAGTTCTAGTCTTCGCAGCCTGTCACCAAGGTTCAACATGAGCGCTTATTATGTCTGGTTTTGTTAGATGTTTTGCACATGATGTTCAGCACAAAACATGTCACAAGTGTGTCCATCAAAAGAATCTTGGAAAAATATTTCCAACGGTATATCACACTCCCGTAACCGGTTCCTGGATTAGAAGAAATGAATGAGTGATTCTTGGTTATGCATGTTTTGAGGTCAGTTGCTGCACAAAATGAGAAGTTTAGTAAAAAATCAGTTTCTGAAAGATTGGTAAGGAATTTTTCAAAAGTGAAAGAGGTTTTTGTTCATCACATACTAAATAACAAAAACCTCCTTTTGTTTATGTACAGGTGCTACTATGCAGGAGATATACAGTGATATTTGGAGCCTACATTAAAACAAAGCAAAATTTTCATATTTTTTACTGTTTTAATCATTTTAGTGCGGGGCCATTTTACAACAGATGGAAAGTAATTTTGCAAAACCCAAGGAGGTTTTTGTTAAGAATGAGCCACATAACTAAAACCTCTTTCAGTTTATTCACAGATGTCATGGATTGGGATATGTGATTAGATCTTTACATCTCATTTCCATAGATTTAAATTTTTAATGATTTTCTGTTTTAGAGATGATTTTGTGGAACCGATTGCGAGCTACTGGAAATGAATCTCCCAAATTTGAGAAAGGTTTTTCTCCAACATGACCTTATCTATACCAACCTCTTTCAGCTTCGTAACAGGTGCTATGGTTTAGGAGATACGCGTTCATCTTCAACACCTATTTTCAGAAATTCGACCCAAGTTTAATGTAACTAATTCTATTTTGAAGAAAATCGTTGAGCTCAATCCCTTAGTACAAGGATGAGAAAATGTATATATTTTATGAATTTCATAGTGTAGGGGTTGGATTTTGGCAACAAAGAAGCATTTGGACAGTGTAAAGTTTTATTGAATATCATAATAAAGCAGTTTTTTCCCTTTGGATCTGGGATTCATCACGATGCTGATGTTTAATATATTTTTCCTGTAATTCATTTACAAATTATGTTTTTTATGCCTTGTTACAACATTATCTAAGTGATATGTTAGGAATACATCCATAATGATGCTCCTTTCATGATGATTTTGTTGTTAGTTGTAATGGTTGTCTTAGCAGAATTCGTCCTTGGCTAGATGCTCTGTTGAGCAACCTCGTGATTCTCTTTCATCTAAAGTTGTTGTTTCAGATTCATCCTTTGTCTTATGCCTGTAGGGTAGCAGGCTTTGTCTCCTATGCTTCTCACATTTACAATCTTCACTTGGCTGAACATGGCACTTAATTTTCCCCAGGTTTTCCGGTAGAAATTGGCATCAATTCCATAGTCCAAATCATCCTTTCTCTTGTTGTTTTGACCCAAAATAAATTCAATCAAATCCTTGCACTTTATACCTAGCCTAAGATCAGTTGTAAAATCAGTCGTCTCAAGCCTTATCGGTTATCTTTGCTGAGATTGACTCAGAGAGAGCCCTCTCCTGTCCTCGTAGGGCTAGCTACGAGGCTGAGCGTGGTTTGATGTGGACCTAGAAGCTTACCTTTCCAGCCTGAGGTAAATCTAGGCTCTAACATAGTGGCGACGATACTAGGGAAAAAAAAGTTTATTTGTTTGTTATTATTCTTCGTTTTATAAGCTACAGACAAAGTCTGAAGATTAGCTAGGTAGCCTTCGAAATGCTTTTGCTTTACATTAGCGCAAGTAGATAAAAGCTACTTCAGTCAATCTCCAGTCTAGTCTTATAAATGGAAAGTCTAACTTGCAAATTGCCCCAGTACATGTATCAAGTTAGATCTGATTGTTGATGGTGGATAGCAGTCAGACACATATGAAGGCTGAAACATTCACCTCGCGACTCCAACTCAATCCAGAGATTCCAGCACTCACTGATCCATTCATGCACTAAAATAAAATGGTAGGGTATGTGGCAGACCCTGTGTTTTGTGAAGCTTTAAAAGAAGTTAGAGATCAGTTAGTGGATATTGAAATTGATGAAGCACTTTTCATTGTTGTGCTTAAATGTTTGAGATCTCCAAAGTTTCCTCTTAAAGCTAAAACTGGTTTCTTTGAGTTAGTTGTTGAAAATTTTGAGAAGGAGATTCAGTATTTAAATGAATAGATCCAATCATATGAATTCCGAGATCCCAAAAAGTTCTTGGAAACTCTCCCTCCTTCAAAACAAGAAGCAATATAGCTGCTTGTGGATATTTTCATTGACAGTTTGCAGTTGGAGTTCAATATTGAGGAGTTGGGGCAACCAACAGAGTCTGGTTTTTTTTATCCTATTGCAACATACATGGAAATTTTTTTCAATCTGAATGATAGATCAAATTGTCTTTTACACAACCAGACTCGTTATGTGCATGTATGGTTGTCAGCATTTACATTTGTGTCCTGGTTGAAGCACTTCCAAGTAGCATCCTTGTCACAATTACTTGATTGGTTGATCTGGCATTACAGCGTTACTTGATCTATTGGTTTTACAGAAAATTAGGGTAGATTTGTAAATAAATAAGCTGCCAAAGGCAACATTTTAGTTTCCGGTATTTGTTTATGTACAGGTTGCAGTATGTATATGTTTTTGGATTGGTATGAGTTGTTTTGGGTTTGCAGTTGTTTGACCATCCATGCCCAATGGAAGAGGCACTGTCGGATTTCTAGAGATCTGTAGTTCTTGGCACCTCCAAGGAGCTACCATCCCCATTGGAGCCGATGTTAGTTCCAGTCTTCGCAGCCTGTCACCAGGGATCAACATGAGCTCTTACTATGTCTGGTTTTGTTAGATGTTTTGCACATGATGTTCAGCACAAAACATGTCACAAGTGTGTCCATCAAAATAATCTTGGAAAAATATTTCCAACGGTATATCACACTCCCGTAACCGTTTCCTGGATTAGAAGAAATGAATGAGTGATTCTTGGTTATGCATGTTTTGAGGTCAGTTGCTGCACACAATGACAAGTTTAGTACAAAATCCGTTTCTAAAATAATGGTAAGGAATTTTTCAAAATTGAAAGAGGTTTTTGTTCCTCACATACTAAATAACAAAAACCTCCTTCCGTTTATGCACAGGTGCTACTATGTGGGAGATATATAGTGATATTTGGAGCCTACATTAAAACAAAGCCAAATTTTCATATTTTTTACGGTTTTAGTCATTTTAGGGCGGGGCCATTTTACAATATATGGAAAGTAATTATGAAAATTCCAAGGAGGTTTTTGTTAATCACGAGCCATATAACAAAAACCTCTTTCCGTTTATTCACAGGTATCATGGATTGGGATATGTGACTAGATCTTTACAGCTCATTTTCACAGATTTAAATTTTTAATGATTTTCTGTTTTAGAGATGATTTTGTGGAACAGATTGCGAGCTACTGGGAATGAATTTCCCACATTTGAGAGAGGTTTTTCTCCAACATGACCTTATCTACAAAACCTCTTTCATTTTTGTAACATATGCTATGGTTTTGGAGATACGAGTTCATCTTCAACACCTATTTTCATAAATTCGACCCAAGTTTAATGTAACTAATTCTATTTTGAAGAAAATGGTTGAGCTCAATCCCTTAGTACAAGGATGAGAAAATGTATATATTTTATGAATTTCATAGTGTAGGGGTTGGGTTTTGGCAGCAAATAAGCATTTGGACAGTGTAAAGTTTTATTGAATATCATAATAAAGTAGTTTTTGCCCTTTGGATCTGAGATTCATCACGGTGTTGATGTTTAGTATGTTTTTCCTGTAATTTATTTACACATTATGTTTTTTCTGCCTTGTTACAACATTATCTAAGTGATATGTTAGGAATTCATCCATAATGATGCTCCTTTCATGATGATTTTGTTGTTAGTTGTAATGGTTGTCTTAGCAGAATTCATCCTTGGCTAGATGCTCTGTTGAGCAACCTCGTGATTCTCTTTCATCTAAAGTTGTTGTTGCACATTCATCCTTTTTCTGATGCCTGTAGAGCAGCGGGCTTTCTCTCCTATACTTCTCACATTTACAATCTTCACTTGGCTGAACATGGCACTTAATTTGCCCCGGGTTTTCCGGCAGAAATTGGCATCAATTCCATAGTCCAAATCATCCTTTCTCTTGTTGTTTTGACCCAAAATAAATTCAATCAAATCCTTGCACTTCATACCTAGCCTAAGATCGTTTGTAAAATTAGTCGTCTCAAGCTTTATCGATTATCTTTGCTGATATTGACTCAGAGAGAGCCCTCTCCTGTCCTCGTAGGGCTAGCTATGAGGCTAAGCGTGGTTTGATGTGGACCTAGAATCTTACCTTTCCAGCCTAAGGTAAATCTAGGCTCTAACATAGTGGCGACCATACTGGGGAAGAAAAGTTTATTTGTTTGTTAGTATTCTTCATTTTATAAGATACAGACGGAGTCTGAAGATTAGCCAAGTAGCCTTTGAAATGCTTTTGCTTTGCATTAGCGCAAGTAGATAAAAGCTACTTCAGTCAATCTCTGGTCTAGTCTTATAAACGAAAAGTCTAACTTGCACATTGCCCCCATTCATGTATCAAGTTAGATCTTATTGTTGATGGTGGACAACAGTCAGACACATATGAAGGCTAAAACATTCACCTGGTGACTCCAACTCAATCCATAGATTCCAGCGCTCACTGATTTGTTCATGCACTAAAATAAAATGGTAGGGTATGTGGCAGACCCTGTGTTTTGGGAAGCTTTAAAAGAAGTTAGAGATTAGTTAGTGGATATTGAAATTGATGAAGCATTTTTCATTGTTGTGCTTAAATGTTTGAGATCTCCGAAGTTTCCTCTTAAAGTTAAAACGGGTTTCCTTGAGTTAGTTGTTGAAAAATTTGAGAAGGAGATTCAGTATTTAAATGATTAGATCCAATCATTTGAATTTCGAGATCCAAAAAAGTTCTTGGAAACTCTCCCTCCTTCAAAACAAGAAGCAATAGAGCTACCCGTGGATATTTGCATTGACAGTTTGCAGTTGGAGTTCAATATTGAGGAGTTGGGGCAGCAAACAGAGTCTGTTTTTTTTATCCTATTGCAACATACATGGAAATTTTTTTCAATCTGAATGATAAATCAAATTGTCTTTTACACAACCAGACTCGTTATGTGCATGTGTGGCTGTCAGCATTTACATTTGTGTCCTGGTTGAAGCACTTCCAAGCAGCATCCTTGTCACAGTTACTTGATTGGTTGATCTGGCATTATAGCGTTATTTGATCTATTGGTTTTGCAGCAAAGTAGGGTAGATTTATAAATAAATAAGCTTCCAAAGGCAACATTTTAGTTTCCGGTATTTGTTTATGTACAGGTTGCAGTATGTATATGTTTTTGGATTGGTATGAGTTGTTTTGGGTTTGCGATTGTTTGACCATCCATGCCCAATGGAAGAGGCACTATCTGCTTTCCAGAGATCTGTAATTCTTGGCACCTCCAAGGAGCTACCATCCGCATTGGAGCCGATGTTAGTTCCAGTCTTCGCAGCCTGTCACCAGGGATCAACATGAGCTCTTACTTTGTCTCGTTTTGTTAGATGTTTTGCACATGATGTTCAGCACAAAACATGTCACAAGTGTGTCCATCAAAAGAATCTTGGAAAAATATTTCCAACGGTATATCGCACTCCCGTAACCGGTTCCTGGATCAGAAGAAATGAATGAGTGATTCTTGGTTATGCATTTTTTGAGGTCAGTTGCTGGACACAATGACAAGTTTCATACAAAATTAGTTTCTGAAATAATGGTAAGGAATTTTTCAAAAGTGAAAGAAATTTTTGTTCATCACATACTAAATAACAAAAACCTCCTTCAGTTTATGCACAAGTGCTACTATGTGGGAGATATATAGTGATATTTGGAGCCTACATTAAAACAAAGCAAAATTTTCATATTTTTTACTGTTTTAGTCATTTTAGTGCGGAGCCATTTTACAACAGATGGAAAGTAATTTTGCAAAACCCAAGGAGATTGTTGTTAAGCACAAGCCATATAACAAAAACCTCTTTCATTTTATTCACAGGTGTCATGGATTTGGATATGTGACTAGATCTTTACAGCTCATTTTCACATATTTAAATTTTTAATGATTTTCTGTTTTAGAGATGATTTTGTGGAACAGATTGCGAGCTACTGGAAACGAATTTCCCAAATTTGAGAGAGGTGTTTCTCCAACATGACCTTATCTACAAAAACCTCTTTCAGTTTTGTAACAGGTGCTATGGTTTAGGCGATACGAGTTCATCTTCAACACCTATTTTTAGAAATTCGACCCAAGTTTAATGTAACTAATTCTATTTTGAAGAAAATGGTTGAGCTCAATCCCTTCGTACAAGGATGAGAAAATATATATATTTTATGAATTTCATAGTGTAGGGGTTGGATTTTGGCAGCAAAGAAGCATTTGGACTGTGTAAAGTTTTATTGAATATCATAATAAAGCAGTTTTTGCCCTTTAGATCTGTGATTCATCAAGGTGCTAATGTTTAGTATGTTTTTCCTATAATTCATTTACACATTATGTTTTTCCTGCCTTGTTACAACATTATCTAAGTGATATGTTAGGAATTCATCCATAATTATGCTCCTTTCATGATGATTTTGTTGTTAGTTATAATGGTTGTCTTAGCAGAATTCATCCTTGGCTAGAAGCTCTGTTGAGCAACATCGTGATTCTTTTTCATCTAAAGTTGCTGTTGCATATTCATCATTTGTCTTATGCCTATAGGGAAGTGAGCTTTCTCTCCTATACTTCTCACATTTACAGTCTTCACTTGGCTGAACATGGCACTTAATTTGCCATAGGTTTGCAAAAAGAAATTGGCATCAATTCCATAATCCAAATCATCTTTTCTCTTGTTTTTTTGACCCAAAACAAATCCAATAAAACTCCTTTACATCTATACCTAGCGTAAGATCAGTCGTTAAATAAGTCATCTCAAGCCTTTAGTGATCATCATTCGCTGAGATTGACCCGGAGAGAGCCCTCTCCTAACCTGGTAAGGCTAGCTACTAGGCTGAGTGTGGTTTGATGTGGACCTAGAATCTTACCTTTTCAGCCTGAGGTAAATCTAGGCTCTAACATCATCATTGAACTTCTTGCTAAAGAATGCAATCAATCATCCTTCTTGATTCAAAATTACTCCAATTTCTGAACTGCTCAAATCAAAATCGAATTCAAGCACTTTATTAAAATATGGAAGAAAAAAACTAGTTGCTCGACCACATTCCTCAAATACTCAAAGTATTTCATGGTTCCTGTTAGCTTCTTGCTCCAGCAGGTATTCATTTTCATGATTGGCATTTCACAGGCCAAATATGTCGTACTTTGCTTGTTGCAATGCTCCATATTTGCTCAAACAGTCTCCAAATGAATAAGGCTACTTCAAGTTTATCTAATTGCCTTCAAATTTTTGTAAAGTTATCCCGATATCGCTATTGTTTTTAGTTAAAGGGAGATCCAAACAGTTTAATCTTGGTCTCCCCTAGGTTTAAATTTCCTGTTGTAGAATATAGAGATTGTAAATCTGTCCAAATAGTTTAATCTTGGCAAATTCTTAGATAGGTAGAGAAACAGAGGAGGCCAACAGCTTAATCTGGGCTTCAGAAGAAATAAGGGTAGTATGTAGATAGGAAAGCATCAAAAGAAAAATGAATGACGGGTTTGCAAGTCTAAGTGCACCCCCAAACAAAAGAAGAAAAAATGCTAGGAAAGTAGCCTGGGTAGGTAGTTCTGAGGTTGTTGAATTGCTAACCAGTTCCAGGGTTTCAGGTATAATATCATGCAGAACATAATCAGCAAATATTTGTAAGTAAAAAAGCTCAAAAGAGGTATAACTGACTCCCCTTATCTGTTTTCCCCAATCATTAACTAACTTCCCCAAAAGAGGTCAAGATCTGCTTGACACCTCTTAAGTTCATCATCTCCATAACACTGGCTTGAGTAAGGATCTCCTTTACTCAAAGTTGTTCCATATTTTCTCCCAAAGTATGGTCCTACCGCCTTGTAACAGCCTAAGCTCTCCCGAACTTAGCGCTTTCTTACCATCTCCATATTAACCACTAAAATTATTATTTAGCTCCCTATTCTTCCCATCCCCTTATTAATATTAATTAAAATCCCCCTACGTAATATCCCACCCCCTGGTTGAAAAATAACCATAAGTACTCCCGGGAATTTCTCAGTTTATCTAAAACTCAGCAAGAACCCTTGACCTCCAAAACCACCTCCCAGATACAATGGACTCCTTCCAAAGTATAAAATCCCTCTGAGGAAATCGGACCCCTTCCGAAACCTCCAATGCCCTTCACACCCACCTACTTGCTCTTTCCTCCCAAAACTTACAACCTCAAAGCCAAATCACATCGCAACATCACACTTTCATCTCCATGCAGGTCATCACCCATCCGTCTCCACCAATGCGATATTGCGATATCGCTGATTGTCGGTCGCAAGCACCGAGTGTCCAACTCATTCACCCCTCCATTTCCCGCCGACGCGATATTGCGATATCGCCGATCGGCAGTCGCAAGCACCGAGTGTCCAACCCAAGCACCTCCGTTCCCCGCCGACGCGATATCGCGATATCGCATTGGAGTTTCTTCATCACATTACCTCCAGTATCTCACCACGTCGCTATGTACCAGGGACCCACAGCTGACGTCATCTGCTGTACAGTCGACGCCATGCTTACGTCAACAGCCAGAAAGCCGAAGGCTTCGCGTAGGAAGAAAAATCGCACTTCGGAGCTCCAGATCAAGAAACAGAGGCAGTTGCTACGGGAAATAGGCCATTTCGAGGAATCTTCAGGGAATATTCTGATTTCTTAGCCCATTGAGCGCCGAAAATGCCCGAAAATTGCCCGATCGTGCCAAAAGGATCCGGTTTAAAGACAACAGCAGATCAATCACAGAGTTTAAAGTGTATCAGATCAAATCATTAAGCATCAAGTGTGTCAAAGAGTATCAGTCGATGGCGGAAGCCATCAATGTAGCGACGAAGAGTATCAGCGAATATCTTGAGCAGTGGCCTGAAGCAGGAGAACATTTAATATCTTCCAGTAGATTCATAGAAAGAGGGCGAAACTACGAAGCTCTCAAATCGTAATTATTGCACATTCAATTCACACCAAAGCCTAAATGCAGTTCCCGAAGCACAATCACTCCAGCAGCACCGCATCTGGTCCCCAAGGGCCACCTCGTCACCTGTTCCGATCCAGGTGCCCCCAGCGCAGCCCAAATTATTTACTTGCATTGAATTCCAGCAACACTTAAATTTTTGAAGAGTTCTAAGCAGACCTGTCGAGGTCACTTGTAATGATGTCTTTCTGATATTTTGCTTATAAATACCACCCTAAGCAATGTTGTGAGGGGTTGGTTGGTTGGTAGTAGTTGTTGGTCAGTCTTCTTTCCAGCATTTTCTCCGAGCAGAGACTCACACTGTAACTGTCATAATTTCCATAATCAAAGATCGCTGAAAGCATGGATTGCGAAACTACTTGATGTTTTCTCTTGGCCAAGGAATGATCACGGAATTCCTGTGCTTCTACATGATCCAATAAGTGTTCCTCTCCTCTGTTTAAAATTATGTTTTTTGCCACCGTACCGCCTTATAAATTGTAGGAAAAAGAATAGCTTGAGATTTGTTTCATTACACCTTAAGTTCAATTTCTGCATTTCTCAATGTTTTCTTCAGAAATAGTTATGAGTATGTATTCTTAAATGATCTTGTTTACGCTGTTTCTTTCACATATGAGTGCATGTTTAGGAATTCTTAACTGCTCCTAGATCACATTCATCCATTTCTCCTCTTTGTCAGCATGATGAAATGATTCTCCTTTGCCTTTCATCCCTGATGTCCATTCCGTACTTTCAGCAGACAGAAAATTGTATCCTGTGTGGCTATCCTGCTCCGTATCCCCTTGTGACCAAGAAACCGCTCGCAAGCCTCAATTTGTGACTCCATGCCCAATGGTTCGAAACTTATCGCTCCTTACCTTGCCTCTTTGTTCGAGAATCCTACCTTCTTTCCAATCACAGTCAACACTCCCTTGAAGTCAGAAAGCTAGCCTAAAATCATCAACTAAGGTTGAATCAAAAGGAGAGAGCCCTCTCCGATTGCAGGTGGGTAGAACCTGCAATCAGAAGATTGGTTTGTGGTTACCTCGGCCATATCCCTATTAGGAGTCTAGGGACAACCTGAGTGATAACACGATGTAGGACACGCTTTCGCTGAAGTGGAGAATGTGACGTCTCTACAGCTATTTAAATTCCCCGCTCGACCTTTTGACCTAAATAATGTTGCCCATGATTTCACTACAAGCATCAAAATAAAAGTATTCGTCGGAAAGAAAGATTTGTTTGATGATTTGTTTCAAGGTAAAAGCTCACTCCAGGAAGTTTTGCGAGAAGCTCGGTCGAGGTTGTCTCCAGGTGACCTCCAAAGATTCCTGTTATACAGGGAAAGAAGGCTAGCCAGTGTTCCTCTAGAAAAGCTGCGACTGCCCGCCAGAGAACCGACTCCCAGCGTCAGCCTCAGTGGAAACTCTAGTACTTCCAAATCCAAATCTGACGCTGCCCAAAGAACGCCTGAATGTTCTAAAAAGTCTGGAAGCGACCAAGGAAAAAGCGAAGAAATAGCAAAAGATACAGCTCAGTCAAGTGCAATGTCGCAACAGCAAGTTATAGCCTCCCCACCAAGAGATGTCCCTCCTCCCGTCATTAAAGTGCCACTCATCACAACAAAGCTAGACAAAGAATGGGAAAACTTCAACGAGCTAATCAGCCTTGAAGGGCAAACCCCAAGAACACCTGTGGACAATGCATAGGTGACGCAAGAAATGGTTTCGACCATAGTCAGCAGTGTCACAGAAATGGAGCACAGTCATATCGCTCCACCTTCTGAGCTTCTACTTAGTGTAGAGGAAATTCCCCCACTGGATGTATTATATAGTCCCCAACATAAAGCAGTTGTGAGGAGACAAAGAAAGAAGAGAAAGCTAGAGAATACACTGTCACAGGATGCTGAACATTTAGACGTCTTATGGAAAGACTCTAACAACAACCCGACATAAAATCTCACGAAGTTATCTCAGATCGCAGGAGCATACGCTTCTGCAACTATCGACAAGGCGTCGGAAGTTCAACAACTGTTGAGGGAACAAGAAAACCAAATACAGCTACTACAACAAGCCAATGCTAGTATTGAACCGTCCAAACAACTTGAGAAGTTACAAGAAGACTTTCAGCAGATGCAGATAAGCTATCAAAGAAGCCTAGACGAAAAAGGGAAGTAGTTGCAAGCTTTACAAGAAATACATAAGGACGAGCCTAAGCTTGCTGAATTTGTTTCAGAATCTGCTGGATTAAATGAGCAACTTCTGCAGCAATAGGAAGAGTTGGGATGTAAGATATCGCAGTGGAGTCACTATTGCGAACTGAGCGATAAACTCACCAATCAAGTGGCAGATTTGCGAAGTGACTATGACCAGATTGACACACAAGTGATGGAATACTTAGCTTGGCAGGATGGAGAGGAAGGGAAGAGAGCAAATGCACCCAGAATAAACGAGAGTCATAAAGAATTGCACTTTAACAAATGGGACGATCAAATCAGGCAGGCAGAATAGGCAGCAGAGACAGTGACAACACAGGCAAGCGTTCTTATCGACTGTGTAAATGAGAATTTACACAGAGCCAACTTAATCGCAGAAACCACCCCGGGGTACCTACCAAATAAGTCGCGACTGGAGACAGAATGGAAGCAGAAGGCACAGGAAAAGGGAAAAGCGATCCAGGCATTGAACAGGTTGAATTGGGAGTGTTACTGGGCATACTTAGTCAAGCCACACAGTCAATGGACGACTGTGAAATGCATCATAAACTCAACCGAGAAAGTAGTGCCAGCTCTCATAGATTCTGTTTTCGCAGCCTAGCTCACCGCAGAAGTCGGCCAACCGACTCTTCTTAAGTCCACGATGAACACTTGTAGTTTTAAGGACCAAATTCAGAAGTAGCTTATTTTTAGAAGTTTGTTGTTTCTTTTTATTTTTAGAAGTTTGTTGTTTCTGTTACCCCTCTCCCGCATCTCGGAGGACCCATTCCGGGACTTGTGAGAAGTGACAAGACTTGAAACCACTTGCATTATTCACCTCTAAACATAAGCTTCATATGCCCTTAAGACATCTCCTGCTCATTGCCCTTAAAAACAACCCTTTTTGCATTAGCGCTGGTGCCCTGTGTTATGCCCGCGCCAATGGGGAAAATCCTATTGAAAGGGCGCGCCATTAGCGCTCTGTCCCAGAGTCGCAATCACGCCAACCATTTTGGGCAAAGTTTTCAACTACTCAAACCTCCGAAGGTTCTGTCCAACTCATTCACCAAACTGATTCCAAGTTGAGTGAAGATGGTTTGGTTTCGAATCTCCTTGGATGGAAAATAGTTTGCCACCATTCCATGGAAGTTTCCAAGTGATGAAGCCAAATCCATTATTGTGGGGGATTGACCTTATCTCTTCCTTTTCC
>APFE030518187.1:382273-393537 GCA_000404065.3 Pinus taeda | reverse complement strand
TAGATTAGATGTGTTGTTTCTCATTAGATTACAATAGCATAGAGTTAGTTTAAGAATCTGAATTAGATTATCTTTAAAGTACTCTTAGATCAACATTATTCAACTCTACACACACACACACACCCCAGATCGGGAAACTGGTTCCGTTATCCCCAGTCGGACCCGCTATACCAAACGGATAAGGAGATGCCAACCAAGGTCTGGACCGGGTGGGTATCCCCCTTATTGTTGACCCGATTTTCAGGGCTTCAATAGTAGCCAAATACATGAACCCAGGAAACCCAATTGTTAGTAGAAACATCAATAATAGATCCATTCCTGACACCTTTATTGATTTAATGGAAGCCATAAATGTCACGAATAAGGAAACATTGGAAAAAATTTAGTTTCCTAGATTGCAACCAACCCCTATAATCCTTGATTTAGTAGAGAGATCCATAATGAAACTTGAGGGAATGATCAAAGACATAGTCATCTCTTTAGAATTGTGGAATATATAGCTAAATTTATGGTCCTTCAACCAAAGGCCAACATAGGAGGATACCCATTTATTTTTGGAAGACCTTGGTTGGCTATTTCTTATGCATATGTTAGCAACAATTTTCGGAACATGACTATCTTTCATGGGAGCTTCACTAAAAAAATTACTCTTAACCATCCCACTAAAACTTCTTTAACTCAGAAGGGCCCCCTTGGTTCGAAGATAGTGATGAGGAAATAAATCATCCTTTGTTTTTTCTTGATCAAACTTTAATCCTTAGAGAAGATAATGAAGACAATCTTATTTGCACCTTTTTATCACATCCTCATACATTTAGCATCCCATCCCTTGAGCACATTCTGGAGAAGAAGTTTCAAGAGACCTCATCACTAGTATAATTAACACAATTATACATAATGACTCCCTTATATGCTACATCTATAAACCAAAACTTATTAGTTGAAATACATCTAGGGAAACCTTGAACATCAATGGTGAATTAGAGTCTTCTCAGGAAACATAACTTTATGAGATGCTAAAAAGACAAAGTAATGCATTTTTTTTGCGATTACACCAATATGAAGGGAATTAAACCTTGTTTATGTACCCATCATATTTACTAAAGGAATACTCTTTACATATTCGACATCCCCAACTAAGTATGAACCCAACCTTGAAAGGCATAATGAAGGAGGAACTCCAAAATCTCGTTGGTGTGAATTTCATTTACCCAATCTCTGATAGTGGTTTCACCCTTTGTACTTGTTCCCATGAAGAATAGAAAGTGGCATACATGTGTGGATTATGGAGAATTGAATATGGCCACCTCAAAGGATTACGTTACCCTATTATTCATACTAGGTTTTAGATACCATGGAAAGAAAAAATTCTTTTCTTTTCTCAATAGGTTCATTGGCTACAATCATTTATGGATTGCCCCTAAATAACAAGAGAAGGCTACTTTAACCTTCCCCTAGGGAACCTATTCTTATTAAGTCCTGCCATTTGGATTATGTAATGCTACTTTCCAAAGAGAAATCTTTGGATATTCGCTGACATAACCAATGACTGTGTAGAGATATACATGACTGATTTTAAGGTATATAGAAATAATTTTGAAGAAGCCTTAAACAATATGGGGAAAGTGTTAATCACATGTCGGGAGGAAAACCTCTCTCCCAACCATGAAAAATGTCATATGTTACGTACCCATGAATTTTTTTTGGGGAACCACATATCCCTTGTAAGAATTTGAGTAGATCCTATCAAATAGAGGTCATCCTAAAACCCCCAGTTCCTACGACTTAGAAGGATGTACACGTTTTTTTAGGACATGCAGGATGCTATCAAAGATTCATAGAAAATTTTACTAATATAGCCTCACCTTTACTTCAATTACTTATAAAGACCATGAGATGCTATTAGAATGATTAATGTCAAATGAAATTTAATGCTTTAAAAGATAAACTATCAATCGCACTAATATTACAAGGGCCAAATTGGTCCCTACCCTTTAACATCTCTATCGATTCTTTTGACATGGCTCTTGGGACTATTGTGGGACAAAAATAAGATCAATGACCACATGCCATTTACTATATTAGTAAGAACATCACTTCTACCAAACAAAATTATATGGTAAAAAAAATAGTTTCTTGCTGTTATACATGCCATTAATAAGTTTAATTATTATATCACCAACTACTTTGTATTTGTGCACACTGACCACTCTACTATTCATTATCTTATGAAAAATTATATCCCCAAGGTATTTTTAAGGGTTCAACTATTATGCCTATGTATAGTATTATTGATGACTATTTTGGTTTGAAAAGTCATACCTATAGAACGTAAGAAAATATCTAATAAAAATATGCAATTTACTATTAAATGTATTAATTCTTTAGTGAATATCATCAATATAATCATATCTATGTAAAAAATAGGTGAGTTTTTAACTAAATGTGTTATCATTGAAAAATTATACACCAAATTGCACTAGCTAGGAATGCTAAAAATTAAGGAACTACGTGTGCAAAGTGTACTATTAAAGACTAGAAAGCGTCATCAATATACACTAAAGGTTCATAAGTTTCTTATTTAAAAAATTGAACCGCACAAAGTTACTTTGATAGTTTTGCACGGAACATGATGGCTTTTTCTTCGATAACTGCATGGATCCAAAAAAGTGACAAATCAACAGCCCATGGACCACTTCACATTAAATGAGTAGCCCTATACTAACATGAGAAGCCTAGATAGCTTAGTCTTAGGCCATTACACTCTTGAATTAGCATTAAGGAGCCTCCAAAGGATTCCTCTTGTCTCCCACTAGATCAAATCTCATAAATGAGCTAGGGGTAGTCAAGGATTGGGCTTGAGCCCATAAATACCAGTGGAATTGGGACCAAAATTAGGGATAATTTTATGCAAAGATATGTTGCCAAATTTCCAAGTTAGTTAGCAATTTAGCATTTCTTTGCATTGAGAGAGCTTACCATTGAAATCATTCATAAGGCTTCTTTTAGGAGAGATTTTTCTTGCAAGGAGAGGGAAAGAGGGAACTTCCTTTACGAGATTCATAGAGCCTCTTTACTCTATCAACTTCCTTTAGTGTCTCTGGGACAATTTGCATTTATTTACAACAAGCAATACAAAGGATTTTGCTTCCCAATTTTTTTGTGTTAATTTTTTTGATGTTTTCCATTGTTTCTTGATTTGTATTTCATGTTCTTTCATAGAAATAGCTACATTTCTTGTTTATTATGTATTCACCCTTCTAACCATCTGTTTGTTGGCTTGATGTAAAGAACAACAACCTTGCAATAGATAGGATTTTGGTCCACCATTTCACCAAGAAACTAACAACAAATTGATGACTCCACTCCTTTTTCTCTTAATTTATGTTGTTTGTAGGATCTCCTCTTAACTTCATTCACTTTGTTTGTTTTGTTGTTATCTTGCACATTCAATGTAGGTCACCTTTGGGTCTATGTGTGCCAAAATTTGACATTTTTTATTTTTTTGGGCTATTTTATACGATTATCAAAGACACAATCATGGTGATTCCCTCACGACTGTCAGTGCAAACCTGCGCAAATTGAAAGAACTACCATTCATTGTAATTTCCCTTCTTTGATATGAGTTGGGTGATATATTTAGTGACCTGTCCCCACTCCTACATATTTTAGCAATTTAGTTAGGCTATTCTTTTATTTAATTAGCCACTAGAGTAGAAGAATTTAGGCTCTTTTGCCACATGGATGACTTTCCTTTTTTGACTAATCAATTTGTAGTATTAGGACTAGGCATGGAGTGAGTAGAAAAATGGAGTATGCTCTTCCCCTTGCACCAAATACAAAATGAGAGAATCATAAATTTTTTTGAAAACACCATTACCATCTCCATTTAAGATTGGAAGAACCATTACATATTTTAATCAGGCGAAAGTAAGCATCACATTATATGCACACATTTTCCTTTCATGCAAGGTGAAATTCACATAGTTTAATTAGGTGGTAAAGTAAAGGATAACATGATATCCACATTGCTACAACAACATTAAAAAATTGTGATGTTCACTTAAACACCTTTACACACACCACATCTCACATGTGAATTTCACTTAGTATTCACTTAAGTAGTATGTTCTTCCCCTTACACTCATCATAACCTAGGGGAGTCACAACATCAAATTTAGACTATTTGAAATTCTTCATTTTCACACCCTAAGTAAAAAGGGAGTTTAGGGCCACAATCCCAAATTATTAAAGCATCTTAAAAACAACCTAGCTTAACACATTAATTTCTCCCATTGCGAGGCCACAAACCCCTTTTAGTAATTCTCGTTTGGAACATAGAATTTTTTCTTATAGGAAAAATTAAAATCCTCCATAATCCAGTGTCATAAAGCCAATGGTGAGAAAAAAATCGTGAAGTGGGAAAGACCTAGACTAAGGATTACTGTGGGCCTCCTTGAGTCTCTTGACTCTTTTTAGGGGCTCCAGATCCATGGATGATACCCAAAAGTTGAGATTGTTAGTGTAAAGATTTCACAGTAGTGTACTAAAAATTCTTCACTTAAGTCACTGGTGACAAGTGACCCAAACAACAAAATATGGCGGTCTATGTTTCAAATCTGCAATGAAAAAAGAAGAAAAACCCTACAACAAAAGATCATATGCAACCAAAAACATACAACAACAAAGATAACAATGTAGCAACCCAATGGATGATGTTAATAAGTAGAATTTATTAATATAAATAATACACCTGGTGACAAGAACTATAAACTTGGGTCTATATATCCCCCTTTATGGGATGGGTCCTTTTGACATCCTTGTGCTTCAACGATCTATTTCTCTCTCTCAACTTGCAATGGGAAAAAATCAAATGTAGTTTGAACTCAAGTGGGAGCTCAAATGTGAAGAAACGATAGTGGTGACGATGTGAATGATCAAGTTGAAGAATGAATGGAAAACCCTCATATTTATAACAAAGTATTGAGCTAAATTAGGAATTGGAAAATAATTAAATATTATTATCAAATCAAAATCTAGTCGTTGGGAATACTTTAATATATTTTTTGGAGAGAGAAAAGATATTCAAAATGGTCAAATATCTTTATTTAGAAAGTAGTTGAAGTAATTAAAAAAAAACAATGATTTATTAATCACTTTGTGAGAATTAAGAAAGAAATAATTATTAAATATTGGTTTAATAAATATCTCATAAAGAAAATATGGAATAAATAAGAAATAAGAAATAAATAGTGATTTATTTAATTATTCCAAGGTAATTAAGTCAAAAGTAATTAAGAAATAATGATCAAATAATGATTTAATAATTATTTCTAGAGAAAATCAAATAAATAATGGTTTATTCAATTATTCTCATGGGGATTTTGAATTTTAATGAGAAATACATTAGGAAAGATGGCTTACTAAATTATTTCCTATGGTGAAAGTGGTTTTACCATGATAAAATTATTCCTACATGGTGTATTTTGATCCACCTAGTAAGAAATGACTGTAGGTTATCATTTTTTGGGTGATAACATATTTCCCCCAACGTAAGAGCGTTAGAGCAAATCACATAACCGAAATACATTGTAGGTTTCACTTTTACGAGACACCAAAGGGGAGTCAGACTGAGAGAGAGGGAGAGAGCTAAAGCAGGGCAAGGAAGGACTAAGAATGGAGAGGGAGAGACCTAATTAGTTAATAGAAGTCTCGTTTTGTTGGTGAGTACATATTCTCAAATGAGGCGGGGGAGGCATACCCATACCCGATGAGATAACTGAGTACAAATAATAATGATGTGCCCTACGATATGGGTATAAGAAACAAAGTACATGATACATGATATGCTGGAATAAATGAGCCAACAAATAATATAGTGATAAAATGAGTCCCATATACATAACGTGTTTGGAAAATATAGGCCAGAAATGAATACAGTAACATATGCTGATCTGAGTACATGAGACATAGCCCCTCCAAGCTGACATGGTGAGGGGGGATCACAACCAAAGAATTATTGCTGAATAGGAAAGGGCTTCGAAGATCTAAATGGACTATCTGAAGGAGACATGCATGTTGTGGGCACTACAAGAAGCGAAAACTTAGCCAATCAAATCTACTGAACTACATCTGAGGCTAGATCATGATCTATTGTCATACAGGCATGTGGAGGGCTACTTGAAGGGCCACCCCTTCATGAAGTCTGGAACATCTCATACACACCTGAGAAATTCCGGTATAATATTTTGGTGTTAATTTTTTTTGAGGGCTACATTTTTATTTGCTTAGATAATTGCATTTCTTCATTAACACATTAAGTTCACCCCATATTATCATTACATTATTCACATTTACATCATTATTCATCAACATATGCAACTATGTAGAAAGAACAACATCATTATCATCAATGCAGCGGAACAATAGAAGAAAAGCATGCAAACATAGAGACATTGAGATTGGTCAGAGACTAGGGAAAAACCCACTACGGGGAAAACCCTTGCAAATTCTTCTTCTTCTTAGATCATCATCAAATGATTCAACAAAAGGGAGTACAATGATCCATATCTTTGTCTATGCAACTAACTAGTAAAACAACTATGACAGCCATGAAATGAACCTAATCATGCTTATACTAAAAACTCTGATTTTGAGGACTGTAATGTACTATAACTGTCTATAGTCAACTGCTGAACACTTCTGTCACTGAGTGGAGTCTTTGGAATACTGAAATTTTATATTTTAGTCTCGGACGCATAGAGGAGCTGTGAAATCAACTATGGCAGTCCTGGATGCTCCCAGGTCAATTATATGAGCGATTGGGGACAAATGCACTCAGATCTACCTTAAACCCCTAGATGCACTCTTTAGGCTATTATGCGAGTGACTGAGGCTTCCTAGACGCACCCTTGACCATTATGTGTGTGCGTTTGGGGACCAAACTGCCCGATCTGGTTCAAAAACCCTAGACGCTCCCTTCAGGCTTATGTGTGAACGTTTGAGAAATCCTAGACACACCATTGACCACTTTGTGTGTGCGTGTGGGGTCAAAAATACTCAATTACATGCGTGCGTTCGAGAAACAAAAACCCTAGATCCGTACGAGCTTCAAACTTGTAGTTTTAGACCCTTGCGCAAACTTTCTCCATTATATCTGTATGAACCAAGACAATATAAGAGAAGAGAATATGTCTTTACCAATTGTGTCCAAATGAGCTTGAGGTCTCTTCTATTTATAGGCTTCCATGCGGGTCTACTTGATGTTGAGGCTGGCCTCTCCAATTGTACATATGCATAGGGCTGACTTGATCCAATATACATGAGTGGGAACATAAATTCAAAAACCAACTTTTGCTTGTCCAAATGAGGTGATCTTTAGGTTGATTTTGGTACTCTTGAAAAGAAGAATATATTGTAATTATTATCTTCATCATATGATATGTCCAAAGTGGAATTTGATCATAGTTGCATACTTTTAACACTCCCTCTCAACTAGAGAGAATTCCACCCGCTGATATTTGTTCATTGATCAATATACCATTAAATTGTCATCACATATTGTCATTGATCATATCTTCCATGTAGTTGTCATGCCATGACCATCTCAAATATATCATCAACAATGTACATCTTGATCTATCCCTTTCTTATTCCCATTTATCTCTTGATTGTTCCTACTCATATGTTGAACATTCTAGAATCTAAAAGAAGAATAATTTGTCATTAGAATATGGTTCGAAATCTCTGTCAGTGGGCTACTACCTGGAATCTCATCATCAATCATCAGCGGAGAGCATATCACCAGGGAGAACGTCTCCACCTGTAAACCAATGAAAATAAGGAAGTTCCTAATGAACACTCTTAACTCATGTCCCTGACAATGGGGAAGGTCTTACGGGACACTCTCACCCCATGTCAAGAAATAGGATATCAAAACATATAGAGGAGCACATATTGACCCTGGAATCACATCAGGGAGCTCAATATCACCCTAGAACTGCATAGGGTTGTCTCAACCCATTCTATTGCCTACTGATCTCCCCATCGATGACCTTGAATAGTCATATGGTAGAACACTTGCATCATAATCGACTTGGGTTGCACACCCCAAGTACACCCTCAACCTGTTGGCCAAACAAGGAGAGGTATTCACGACAAGCCCTTCTTATGGGTATGATGCCAACTAGGGTATACTCTGTAAAGACCAGACATGGGAGCAACATTCTCCGACCCTATGAAGATATGGGAGCAACATCTCCAACCTTGTGCGTAATAGATAGGGATCATACCCTATTGTCCAAAGTTACCTCAACCGTAGGAGCCCTCTATCTCAATTTCTCACCTTGGGAGCTCAAACAGGGAGGAAGAGTTGGCTTAGTGTCCTCGATCAACATTCCTCTCATCATACTCAATTATGGTATCTCCTTGTCTCAATAACAACTATTTCCTGTTCATACAAGACATCAAATCAAATATCATGTTAGATCGTAAATATATAAATCACAAAGGGATACCATAATCATCCTCCCTCTCAAGGAGGTGTCAATCAAAAGCCTAAGCTTGTCTCGAACAACTTCATTGACTCAATATATGTAAGTATCTCAGTCCCAACTATATATATGGGATTCTTTGTCATCACAATGTATCCATGTCATATTCAAATCCTGATCAGACAGATCTCTAAGTAGCTTCTTCATCCTACCTCGTAGCTAGCAATGCTAGCAACATCATACTCAATCTCGGTTGAGTGTAAAGCTATGGACCTTTCATCAATAATATCATGGGATATCTCATATTAAGGTAACACTCATATGTGATCATCAATAATAATCTCTATCAACAACAATATATCCATGCAGTCACATATCATAAGAGAAATATCTTAGACTCAAAGACAGAACATCTCATGCAAATATTTCAAAAGATGCTCAGTGGCAACTCTATGTGAATGAAGCAGCTCGATCATGAATTTATTTAGGTTCTATGCACATCATATATAAGGACGGATGTTCAAAAATGGAAAATCAATGCTTTAATCGACTGTCGAATGCCATGCCAAGTTCAACAACATCTTGAAATTCAAATTAGAGTGTCCAAGGATATGCATTTCCACTTTCCAATACTTATTCAATAGCTTCGCAATATGGATTTTCTTTTCCCAATTTCAGAAATTGATTCATCATGCCTATTACGAGATAAAACACCCTAGGGTCTGGGTTGAGAACCCTAATAGATCGAAGATCATACACTAACAAGAAGCAAGAAAACGAGCAATCCTAATGCTTAAACTACTAAAGTGGGATGAAGAGATAGTACCCGTAGGTCCTACGTTTGAGGATGTTCCTGTAGGGTCCAAACCCTCTTCTTCCTCTAATGCTTCAAAACCTGCAACTCATTCCAGAAAAGCATATATACTAGCAGTAGTTCAAATCATGTTAAAGATATGAATGTTATATCATATTAGCATATATATATAAAACATGAGATCATACATAATTATATCATAACATGAGTTAAAGCATAAAGATCATACATATTGATGTTTGCAAAGAAAGTGGAAGAATACAACCTGATTCGACCACGACTCCAAGTGAAACCTTCATCTGGATCTGTCTAGCCCAAGCCTCAACAATCCTCTTTTAAATGCATACACAGATGTTTTATAAAGGAGATGAAGATCTCTATGAGTAAACAAGGGTTTCCTATAGCTGGGAGTGCAGGAGGCACAAGGATAAATCAAACTTGATCAGGGACCAATTGGATATGATATCAATATCGTATCTTTCTCTCCCCTTAGGCCTTCCCATAAGGTGTATTTATATCACCCCAAAACAATTGTTTCAGTTGGGATATAGTTAGGCCACGGGATCCTGTAGGTGGGTTTCCGATGTAACCCGTAAACCCCGCCCATAAAATAGGGATTTTATATTTTTTAATATTTCAAATTATATACGCAGGTTGGGTATAGCTGGACCCACATGTGCATGCGCTTTTTGAAGGGCAGAGTTGCATATGGATTTTAAAATAATGTTTTTTAGTAAATGGACCAAGTCTAAAGGGAAAGGGCTACCCAAGGCCATGACTTGGAGCATCAAGTATACGAGGGTGATAAATGATGCTATAACAAATGCCCCCTAATATATGAGGTCAGAAGGTGAACATGATGGAAAAAATGTATTAAGTGTATAGAAAGAATCATGTGAGGACTTGGGAGGAGATCACCAGATTTCAGCCTGCCAAACCAGTGGAAGAGATCAGAAAGAAAGCTCATGTATGAGGTGGGCATACCCATGTTCAGAGATAGTAAAGCATTTTCGCATATCAAGTGTAGAGCAGATCCAATATGTATACAAGTACAAGGGAAACTGAGAAATACATAGTGGATCTTCCGATCATGGCCGCAAAAGTACATAACAAGGCCATGTCACAATATCACATATAAAAGAACCGATCAATGATCCCGAAGGAGATATCTGATCATTGATGTCACATAACTGATCCTCAAAGTACCAAGCCAAAGAGTGGAATAATGGTATTGCATGCAACGTGGGTGCCAACATATAAAATGTTGTTGTGATGAACTACAACATATAAGGTGGATGGTGTCATTAACAGAAAATTGGAGGAACTCACAAGTGAACCAAAAAATGTTGATGCAACTTGAGGTCTTCATCGACCGCCATGGTACATTTCTACGCTATGGGAATAAATGAACTAAAGTCAACCATGTGAGAAATCGTTTGATTAACGATCATTGATGTATACCATTAACAAACGTGAGACAACTCATAGATAATGACGTTGAGAGTCAAGGTACTCTAGTACAATCTAATACGTGCAAATAAATGAGTTGAAGTCGAACACTAGAGAGAATCTAACAATCAAGAGACATTGATGTATTCTCATTGACGATAACGAAGAACAATGTAAACTTTGAAACGAGAACTACAAACTCAAAGCAGGAATTCTATCCAAAAAACCCCAAAAAAACATGAAAAACAATGCTAAAAATGAAAAGTGTTGATGCTGGAATAACATTTTTTTTCTAGGGTAAATTTTCAACATGTTTTAAAAATGGCAGTGAAAACCAATTTTTTCTGCAAAAAACACACCGAAAATTAAAAGTGTTGATGTTGAAATAATGTTTTTTTTTTTTGAAATAATAGCGTAAGATTTTATCATGACTCCGAAAAACATTAAAATTTCAAAAGAATAATGAAAACATAAATTTAAAAATAAAAACAAAAATAAAAACAATGAAT
>APFE030518187.1:356358-381077 GCA_000404065.3 Pinus taeda | reverse complement strand
AAAATATTTTGTTTTTATTTATTTTTATCATTTACAATATATATCTATATGTATATGTTTTTTTTTGTCTTTTTTTATATATATTTTTATATTTGTTTTTTGAAGTAATAAATATTTAAAAGAAGAGAAATAAGACAACTAGACAATTTGTTAAGTAATCAACATTTAAAAAACAATTGAACATACAAAATTTTAAAGTGTCAACAAATGTAACGTTTAAAAAAAAACCACACTTAATACATTAGAAAATTTAAAGTGTCAAAAATAAGCCCTCTAAAAAAGGGGTTGATGCTGCATCAACACATTTCAAAATCAACATGAAAATCACTAATATTTAAAAACAAATATTTATATTTGATACATAAGAAAATTTAAAGTGTCAAAAATATGCTCCGAAAAAAAAGTGTATTCTGCTTCACCATTTCTCAAAATCAGTTGACTTTTTTGATACCTCAACGAAATGGGTAATTGTATCAGTTCTCGTTTTAAAGTTTACATTGTTGAAGGAGTTTGCCACTAATGACTGCAAAGCCTAAGGTACTGCCAAAGGACTCTATACCTTATTCCCATAGAAATGAGTTGGAGTCGATGGGAAATGATCTGCTGGAAGGAAGGCATAAGGCATCCCGCATCAATCCAACACGAGTGTAACCCGCAAGTCAATAATTTGGAAGGAATCAGGTGAAGAAAGATAAAGTAAACATACCGAAGCATGTTTCCAGTGTACACAAGATGTGGCTAGTGCACGACATAAACCCTCTGAACCAACCAATAATGAAAGATGACACAGAGGCGAGGAATCCACCAATAGGGTTAAATAGAAACCAAGGTACTACATGAATCCCAATGTGTGACAATGTAAGTTGGCGTCAAACACAAGGGAAATCGCTAAGTCAAATACCCATGATACTAATCGATGCTAAGCACAAGGTCACCTATAAATGATGAAAATAGGGCCATGGTGTGGTTCTAGGCCTACTCTAAGAGTAATTTGTCGAAGTCGATAAGAGAAGACACACCAACAAGAAGTCAATGGAGACCTTCTTAACTAGCACGAGTAAATGACCAAATGAATGATGTGATTCTGAACATAATTCTGATAGACCGGGTATGGACAACTGAAAATAAGTCAAGGAACACAGCAGAAAGGCTGACTCAGGTTTACTTCCCTTGAACAAAAACATGACTCAAATGTGACTATATGGAAGGATATGATAACTTTGTATAAGTTTGTCATGTAGGAGGCATAAATAAATGATTGGAAGAGATAACCAACCAGAGTAATGAATCCATGACAAGGTTATGGCTGTCCTAAGTCAAACTAAAGCCCATCCTGTTTCTGGGAAAACTAGTGTCTTTTCGATCGACTAGTCTCACTAGGATTGGCAACTATCCTAGAAACAAACAATCAAAGCAATTTGGGATTTCTTCTATGTATGATAGATAAGAGAGAGGCAAAGGAACCAACCTAGATCTTCCGCTTAACTCCTTGCTTGATCTCTCTCCCCCTTGATAGAGCTTGCAACTCCTCTTCTACTTATCCCGCTTAGAGAATACCTGGAGAAACACAGTAACAGAACACCGTCAAAGCATCTTGATCTATTATATCATAAGCATTGCAGAATCAGAAATACAATGAACATACAATGGGATTCAAAAATAATAACATTCACAATTGCACAGTTGTATGGAAGAAAATTCAAAGAAATTTATTAAATAGAAGGGAGAATTACAACCCAGCTGTCTAATCCAACATCATCCTCCTAGCATCAAAGCCCTCTTCACCTCATGAAAAGCAAGATCACACCAACAATACAATGCTCTTTCTCAACCACAAGCTATCAGCATTTCCTTGCAAATTACAAAATTCCAGCCTTCAGATCTCTCAGATGAGGGATCCATTTATAGATGTGTGCAAGGGTGCGAGTCATCTCTGGAGTTTTGATTAGTGTCATTCCACTTGTTGTTTTTGGTTCCACTTGGAGATTTCTTGGATCTCTTACTCATCCCTGAGCGAATTTAGAGAGGCAAGTGTCATATGAGAAGTTTCTAGAAGATTCTATGAGCATCCACTTAGCAAACTGTCTCGGACATTTGTCCATCATGGCTCATTGCACCCTACAGAAGGCCTCTTCAGTATGCATCGCACCTGGCTAGTGTAGGAGTCAGTATGCATCGCACCCTGACAATGGAGCATTCAGTATGGCCCTGTTTTGGCCAGTTCTGGATGGTTTTTCAGGTGGAACTTTTGGGGAATGATGTAATCAGTTGACCATGATCCTTTACGGTATGAAACAAAACTTTTAGGGGTTAAAAAGCCCTAGTTTATCGACATATAAGATTGGGGTTGCAGTTCCCAAATATGTCTATAACACATCCCGATGGAGGAAAGACTTGCTTTGAGTGATTTTTTCAAGGGCGACACAACTGACTCTTGCTGCCATCAATTATGTAAGTAAAGTTCTATTTCTGCTTTTTTTTGCAATATATAATATATATATATTCATATTTAAAAAGCCTGAAAAAGAATAAAAGAATACCTATGGTATAGTGGAAAGAACAAGTGTCTAAATACAAATGCGTTAGTTCCTGGGAGTGGAACATTCCTATTTTCAATGCAAGGTGATGAAACTGGTCAATGCACTCAAAGATGTTCTTTCCACGGGCATAAGGTGTCAAGTTGCAGAGGCTAAGTGATTGCAAGGTTGATTTTTCATAATGATATACTCAAAAAGTGGCTTATATATGAGTCCAAGTGAAGCCGGCTTAAGGCCAAAAATTACAAATAGTCAACATGAAATGCAACAGTACAACTCAACATGTGGAAGCCTCTAGGGTATAAATCCAGAAAAATAATGAAGAAGAAGAGGAATGAGGCTTCATCGCAAAGTCATGGCAGGACTAAAGAGGACTCCCGAGCCTAAGAACAAAAGTTCAGCATGGGTGCCAAGTGACAACAAGGTACTATCTAAGTTGCCCATGATAAGGTAGGCTCTACCACACAAGTTATGCCACTTCTAAGCAATGAGAAGGTTCTGCATAATATCTTGGTGGGGTCGATCCTAAGGCCAAAATGGAAAAGGAAACTGATAAATGCACAATGCAGGTGAAAAACCTAACCTATATGACAATTTCGAGAACCAATACCTGTAAGAGCAACTCAACCATAAAAATGCCCAAAGGAGAAGTCTTCCAAGTTCTATAGACATAATTAGGAACACTAGACAAGAAGTTAATACATCCCATATATAAACTTCAGATAAAATATTTTGTTATAATATACAAAAATTGAAAATATGTACCTTATATGTACAATATGGTACAAGGAACCACGCAACCTTGTGGCTTATGCATAATATTTCTTCAGGATAAGCCACTTGTGGGGCTCAAGCCAAGCGTTCTTTTGGTAGTTAAAACTCATGGCTTCAAAAAGTTCCTCATGTGAAGGAAACTCAACTTCCAAGAAATCATGAGAACTATAAGGATCAAAAGAGGGAATTAATGGGTTCCATATCCCCAAGGGAGGAATCAATCGATCAACTGCTAGGACCAAGTACCAAGAAGGAAAATAATAGTTGAAAGGATCCTTCTTAAAAGCAATTAAACATTGAGGATAAAATGCCACATAGTTCACCCGTGGGCAGGTGGAGTCTACATGAACACTTGGAACATACCAAGGGGTATTTTGTAGTAAATTTGAATTAGGGGGATGATTATCAGATGCGAGCTGATTAATAGTGACAATATTTCTGTTATGAGGAGAATACATCACTCAAAAGAGTGAAGAAACCACAACATTCATAGCATAGACAAAATCACGCCCAAATAGCATATTAAAGTCTAAAGGGTGATCAACTACCATCATATCGATGAAGACAATCTTCCCACCTAAAGTAATGGGAAATTGAGGAAGGACACCCATAGATTCACTAGATTTTATATCACAGGCTAACAACTGACTATCAACTACCAACAACTTTTCAGAACCCAAAGCTTTCCAAGTCAAGGAGGATATAATACTTGCAGAGGATCCTTCATCCACCATACATCGATAGACGTTTGTGGAATTAACTCTAACCTTTATTTGGAAAGGTACAACAGAAGGAAGATGAGGCTCAACAAGATAATTCCAATCAAAGGAGAAACTCCTAGAACTTGGAGGGGGTACACTCAAAGAGACCAGAATTCCCCCTAGACCAGAAGACTTTGTACTAGAAATCAATAAGACTCTATTGTTAGGCACTTCACCCCCCAAAACAGGAGTGGAATTAGCCAGAGATTACACTGACTTGACCACTTCATCAACTAATAGTTGATTAGAATATTGAGAAACCATAACAGATTTAGGAGTAGAAGAATCGTCAAACTTTGACCATAACCTTTGTACCACTGAAATACCAGGGCATGGATGAGTAAGATGGTCTCTCTTACATATCTTACAAGGGAACTTTGGTTTAAATATTCTATGCCTAGGTTTCTTATCAACATCCATTCCACCATTCCGCCAACATGACTAGCAGTGGTTGGTGGAGAGTCCCCCAGTCCTACTCATAGAAGCAGGTGAGCCAACAGAAATATGACTCATAGAGGTAGGTGACCCATTTCTAGTATGACTTGCAGTGACTAGACTTATGCCCCTAGTCCTACTCACAAAAGCAGGTGAGTCAATAGAAATATGAGTCGCAGAGGTAGGTGACCCATTGCTAGTATGACTTTCAACGACTAGACTTATGCCCCCAGCATGACTTGCAGTGGCTGAAAGATCATCTCCAACATGACTTGCAGGGGTTGGTGATGACTCATGGATATAACTATTCTTATTCTTCTTTTTCCTCTTCCTCTTCTTTTTAGATCTCTTATTACAAGAGGGAGGAGAAAGAGGAATCCTAGATTTCTCTTTTGAAGAAGATGAAAATTAACACCCATTTTCTGCCCTTGAAACAAAGAATTCATCTGAGAAGCTTCAAGAACATTTGGAATATTCGGAGTGAACCATAGCCAAACTGGTAGTCCAACATTCAATCCAGAAATATTCAAAGTGGCCATCAATGGGGTACCAACATTTCCAAAGAAAGGAAAAGCACAAGGATCCCATTTTGGAAGGGTCCCTTGGTTGGCTTCCACAGGAATATTGAAAATAACCAACTTATATGCATATCCTTCCCTTATGGGATCATACAAATGAATTTCCAAGGAAGAGATATGCATAATCAAACCTTTTCCCTTAAGGAGGTAGCTCCACAACTTTCAAAAGAAAGATAAAAAGCCTTTCAAGGCTAGTGGAGTGGTTGGTCAATCACTCAGAATCTAAGGTCCAAAAGTGACAAGACAAATCCACCTAAAGCCAACTAAATATAAAGAGAAAAGAGAACTCCAAGATAAATTCCCTAAATATGAAACCAATCAAGAAAATTCCAAGTATTTTTGCTCTGGGTGATGAGGACCGGACACCAAAATACAAGAAAATGAAGCAAAGGACCTTCTGAAGATAGTTTGGGATAATTACAACCCCAATCTATCGACAAAGGTAATATAAACTATTACGCTGACCTCCAGACAAAATCCTTTGTCGTTGCAAGTACCCTAGCTTCACAAGGGCACCCTCTAAAAGTACTAATGAGAGTGATACAACATCTACCTTAGGTACCACGCATTTTCCCCCTCACCATCACCTATATGGTCCCTAGGAATGGCAACTAAGGTCACCAGTTCATATCAAAATCTAGGTGGAACAGTCTTTGCTTCGGATTTGACAGGTAGGAGAGGGGGTATCTCTCTTCCCTGCTTTCACTAGCCCTCGTGCTTAACTCCTAGAAGAGAAGAGATTTCCTAGACAACTTAATGACACTATATTTCACTCTTTTAATCAAATTCTATGTTTAAATTTAGAATGGCCTTAGAGATTTAACTCTCTAAACACCTATTCCTAAATGACCTAGACTAGTTGATGTATATATGAAAAATCAAAAAATTATAGTTCATTTTAGTTTTAGCGCTTGATTTTAATGGTTGTTCTTAAGTCAGGGGTAAAATGGAAGTGCAACTTATGATGTTATTTGACGCAAGAAAAACCAATAGAAAACCTGGCTACATGCATATGCAACTATTTTTCTTTGATGAAAGAGATTTCTACAAAGGGTTCTACGGACAAACTAAGAAAGAAAAATATTATTTTCTTTTTCAAAACACATGCTCACACACTCAAAATCTACAAAAAGACTAAAAATGCTTACAATGCATTTATCCTAATGCAAATTAAAAATGCTTAATGCAATATTCCAAGGATTACTCTTAAAGCAAGCAAATGTGTTTCTCAAAGAGATCAAGAGGCCAAAACTTGACAAAATGGAGGAACAAATTCAATAAAAAATGTTTCCCCAAAATCAAGCAAATTCAACCTAATGAAAAGACTCCACACTTTCTCAAAAATGATAAGAAGACAAAAAAAAAAGCCAAAAACAAAAAGAAAGGCAACACAAATATGTTTTTATCTTTTTTCTTTTTAAGGGCACAAAGAGTTCTTGAGAAAACAAAACTACTAAAGGCTTCAAGATCAAATTCGAGCATAAAGAACCTCAAATTTCACAAGCCATAGGAATCATTAACATGATAATACTTAAAGTGAAAAGAGGCTACAAACGCAAACAAACTAATTTGAACAACAACATACAAACTCCAACAAACAAGAAATATTTCAATAAGACCAAGAAAAACTTTTAAGATTGCAATAAGGGCTTTCTCAAAAACCAAGAAAAAGCCAAATATGTCAACTTTCAAGAAAGCAAGGAAAAACAATGTAAAGGTTGGGTTACAAGTGAAATGAGACCAATTCCCTGTTCCAAAATCTCAGAACAACCAAGAGATTCACTAAGAAGCCTTGAACCCAAACACAAAAACTAACACTTCACCAAAAACAAACCCTAGGTTGACTAGGTTTTTCCACAAATAGAGATAGGAAACTGAAAATCTGTAAGAAGAAAGACTCTCCCAGATAATCAATGACTAAACAGAAGCAATAAAAATAAGGGAAAACCGTTTACTAGATTCAGGATCTGAAAAATACATTCAAAACCAAACATATGCGACTATGCAATGACATACCTGTGTGTATATGTGACTGTACTCAATGAAACTCATGTATACACATGTTTCTTTAGAAAAAAGTGCATGTGTATGTGACTGTGTGAAATAAAATCCATGCATAAAAAGGCCAACAAAGAAAAATAAAATATTTAGGCTTGATCCAGAAGATCAGACTTTTTGTCCAGATTGCAAACAAGTCAAAGGTATTAGAAAAATCAAGAAACCAAACAAGAAGGCCTAGATTAAGAGAGAAACAACCTAAACAAGGAAATACACAATTGTATTCCCCAGCAGAGTCGCCAATTATGTTCTTTTTCAAAACACACACTCACACACTCAAAATCTACAAAAAGACTAAAAATGGACCAAGTCTGAAGGGAAAGGGCTGCCCAAGGCCATGACTCAGAGCATCAAGTATACAAGGGTGATAAATGATGTTATAATAGATGCCCCCTAATATATGAGGTCATAAGGGGTACATGATGGCCAAAATGTATTAAGTGTATAGAAAGAATCATGCAAGCACTTGGGGGGAGATCACCAGATTCCAGCCTGCTAAACTAGTGGAAAAGATCAGAAAGAAAGCTCATGTATGAGGCAGGCACACCCATGCTTAGATATAGTAAAGCATGTCTGCATATCAAGTGTAGAGTGGATCCAATATGTATATAAGTACAACAGAAATTAAGAAATAATAGTGGATCATTTGATCATAGCTGCAAAAGTACATATCAAGGCCATGTCACAATATCACATATAAAAGAACTTATTAACGATACTAAAGGAGATATAAGATCACTGATGTCAAATAATTGATCTTGAAAGTACCAAGTCAAAAATTGGAATAATGGTACTGCATGCAACTCGGGTGCAACCATATAAAATGTTGCTGTGATGAACTGCAACATATAAGGTGGATGGTGTCACTGGCAGAAAACTAGAGGAACTAGCAAGTGAACCAAAAATGCTGATGCAACCTGACGTCTTCACCAACTGCCATGGTACATTTCTACACTATGGGAATAAATGAGTTGAAGTCGACCATGTGAGAAATCGTTTGATTACTGGTCATTGATGTATACTGTTAACAAATGTGAGATAGCTCATCGATAATGATGATGAGAGTCAAGGTACCCAGCACAATCTAACAAGTGCGAATAAATGAGTTGAAGTCGAACACTTGAGAGAATCTACTAATCAGGAGACATTGATGTATTCTCACTATTGATAGTGAAGGAGTCTACCACTAATGATTGCAAACCCTAAGGTACTATCAAAGGACTCTAGAACTTATTCCCAGAGAAATTACTTAGGGATGATGGGAAAAGATCTGCTGGAAGGAAGGCATTAAGGCATACCACATCAATCAAACAGGAGTGTAACTCGTAGGCCAATAATTTGGAAGTAATAAAATGAAGAAAGATGAAGTAACCATACCGCAACACATTTCTGGCATACACAAGATGTGGATAGCACATGATAGAAACTCTCTGAACAAACCAATAATGAAAGATGACACCAAGGCGAGGAATCCACCAATAGGGTCAAAAGGAAACCAAGGTACTGCACAAATCCTAATGTGTGATAATGTAAGCTAACATCAAACACAAGGGAAACCACTCAATCAAAGACCCATGATACTAATCAATACTGAGCACAAGGCCACCTATCAATGATGGAAATAGGGCTAGGGTTCAGCTCTAGGTGTACTCTAGAGAGATTTGTCAAAGTTGATAAGAGCAGACTTGCTAGCAAGAAGTCAATGGAGACCTTCTTAACTAGCACGAGAAAAGGACCAAATAGTTGATGTGATACTGAACATAACACTGACAGATTGGGTATGGCAGACTGAAAATAAGTCAAGAGATACCGCAAATAGGTCGACTCAGGTTTACTTCCCTTGAACAAAAGCACGACTCAAATGTGACTGTATGGCAGCATATGATAACTTTGTATAAGTTTGTCATGCAGGAGGCATAAACAAACTCTCCATATGGATGGAAGAGATAACCAAATGGAGGAGTACCAACTCAATGACAAGGTTATGGATCTCCTAAGTCAAACTAAAGCCCATCCCGATGGAGGAAAGACTTAATTTGAGTGATTTGTTCAAGGGTGACACAACTGACTCTTGCTGCCATCAATTATGGAGGTAAAGTCCTATTCCCGATCTTTTTTGCAATATATAATTTTTTTGTCTTTTTCATATTAAAAAATCTTGAAAAAGAATAAAAGAATGCCTATGGTATAGTGGAAAGAATGAGTGTCTAAATGCAGATGCGCTAGTTCCTAGGAGTGAAACATTCCTATTCTCAATGCAAGGTGATGAAACTGGTCAATGACGCTAAAAGGAATGTTCTTTCCACAGGCATAAGGTGTCAAGTTGTAGAGGCTAAGTGATTGCAAGGTTGATTTTGCAGAATGACATGGTCAAAAAGTGGCTTATACACGAGTCCAAGTGAAGCCGGCTTAAGGCCAAAAAGTACAAATAGTCAACATGCAATGCAACAGCACAACTCAACATGTGGGAGCCTTTAGGGTATAAATTCAAAAAAATAGTGAAGAAGAAGAGGAATGAGGCTTCATCGCAAAGTCCTGGCGGGATTAAAGAGGACTCCCAAGCCTAAGAACAAAAGTTCAACATGGGTGCCAAGTGACAACAAGGTACTATCTAGGGCGCCCATGATAAGGTAGGCTCTACCACACAAGTTATGACACTTCTAAGCAATGAGAAGGTTCTGTGTCATATCTTGGTGGGGTTGATCTTAAGGCCAAAATGGAAAAGGAAACTGATAAATGAAAAATGCAGGTGAAAAACCTAACCTATATTCCAGTTTTGGGAACCAATACTTGTAAGAGCGGATAAACCATAAAAATCCCTAGTGGAGTCACCAATTCTGTTACGGGATAAAACACTCTAGGGTATGGATTGAGAACCCCAATAGATCGAAGGGCATACACCAAAAAGAAGCAAGCAAACAAGAAGTCCTAATTCTTAAAACAATAAAGTGGGATGAAGAGTTGAGTACCTGTAGGTCCTACATTTGAGGATGTTCTCGTAGGGTCCTAGCCATCTACTTCCTTCAATGCTTCAAAACCTGAAACTCATTCCAGAAAATCATATATACTAGCATTATTTCAAAGCATGTTCAAGATATGAATGCTAGATCTTATAAGAATATATATATCTATATTATTTTATATAATATATATATTTATATAATATATATATATGTATATATATATATATATATATTTATATTTATATTTCTAATATCTATATATCTATATATATATATATATATTATATATATATATATTTAATCTATATATATTATATATAAATATGTATATATATATATATAATATATATTTATATATTATATACTTAGTATGTATATATATATATATTATTACATGAGATGATCATACATAATTATATCATAACATGAGTTAAAGCATAGATATCATCACATCTGGAACAATACAGAGCTTCTTTATTGATGTCTGCAAAGAATTTGGAAGAATACAACTTGATTCGACGATGAATCCAAGCGAAACCTTCATTCGGATCCGTCCAACCCAAGCCTCAACAATCCTCTTTAAAATGCATACACATAGATGTCATATAAAGGAGATGAACATCTCCGTGAGGAAACAAGGGTTTCCTATAACTAGGAATGCATGAGACACATGGATAAATCAGACTTGATCAAGGACCAATTGGATATAATATCAATATCCTAGCTTTCTCTCCCCTTATGCCTTCCCATGAGGTGTGTTTATATTACCCCAAAATAGTTGTTTTAGTTGGGATATAGTTAGGCCACGGGATCCTGTAGGTGGGCTTCCAATGTAAGCCGTAAACTCCTCCCATAAAATAGGGATTTTATATATTTTTAAAATTTCAAATTATATATGCAGGTTGGGTATAGCTAGACCCGCGTGTGCACACGATTTTTGAAGGGTAGAGTCGCGTATGGAATTTAAAATAAAGTTTTTTAGTAAATGGACCAAGTCTAAAGGGAAAGGGATGCCCAAGGCAATGACTTAGAGCATTAAGTATGCAAGGGTGATAAATGATGCTATAACAACGCCTTGATCCATTATTTCGAGCTTCATAAGCCATCTCCCTCTTACTTTGATCATCATAGGATCATTTTCTTTCAAGAGTATATCATCAGTATATAGAACCAAAACCAAAATCAAAATCATACCTTAGAACACTTCCGAAGTAGAGGTTTGAATCAACACATCATCTTGGCTTCACTAGATAACTGTCAATGTAGACATATCTAGATCAGGGAGCTTTCTTCATGTAATGCTCATTGCAACCATAACACTTTATCAAACCAACATGCCCAACCTTCGATAAATCAATATTGTACCATAAACTAAGTTAGCTCATTGAAGTTTAAAGTCCAGATCAAAACTATTATCAAAGTCATCAATATCATGTTAGCCTCACACTCTCATAAAACAATCCATAATCTCAAAATATTCAAAATAATTAAAATCATAAAACTTGGATTTATTCCTACTTGTCTATTCTAGAATGAGACTGTTCCTCAGGGTTGGCAGTTTGTTTAGGTCTAGTTGGTTGAGATATTATATCCAACTTGTTAGGCTCCTAGATTAGTGTGTGGTTGAGATATTTAATCAACCAAAGTGATTGTGTGTTCAAGATAGACGCACTATCTTGAGACATATTCTTGATGTATCTATATATTGTATGATTATCATTATTTTGTGAGAGATACACAATACATGGAGGCTTTGGAATCCTCTTTCGCCAAAGTTTATGTATCTGATATTATTTTGTTTTTTTATTTTACTATCCTTTATTTGGTATCATAGATTTAGGAACTGAGTGTCCATGGTTGAGCCTGGTGTGTGTTTAATTGTTGAATGCAAGAGGCACTCTAGACAACTCAATTGCACCTGAGAGAAAAATACTTGTAGCGTTGAATATTCATGGAAAGGAAAATTGATGCATGGTTCTATAGCTGGAAATATGGTCCTATAATAGCTGAAAAATTTGTCTTCGCATAAGCTGATTGGAGCAAACTAGATCTATAGAGCTACATGGGAATATTTTGAGTCGCCGACAACTTTCAGTTAAGGAGTTAAGGTTGGTGAAGGCCATGTGAATTCATGGAAGACTGCAGACCCTTTGTTCACAATTTCCAAGAGCATGATGATAACGATTCAAATGTGGTGCATTAGTTGCCGCTTTCTCTCTTTCGTTTCAAAGCTTTATTTTTTGGTGAACTAAAGAAGAAACATTTCACGTTCATTTCCTTCGGAGGTGCAAAAAGTTGCCCATATTCATCTTGAGCTGCATGGTGGTATTCATGGTGGGGGAATTTCACATTAGCTTTTGCTTTGGGTCACAATATTTCTTTATTCCAAACTGGGGGAACCGCGTGGCTCTCTACCCATATCGCTATTTCGCCTAGAGATTTTAGAAATTGGATGATTTCCAAGGCATCACTCATGCAATGGTTGGATCAAAAACTAAATACAAAGCCTCCACATCTTAGATGTGTTACCTGAATCAAAAGAACTGGTGAGTCTGTAATGATTTCGGATCCCGAAACATTATTTATAAATTCATCTCCACGAGGAATAGGTGGATACAGATCACTAAAGTCTTCCAAGGAAATATCAACATCGACTTCTATAAGAAGAACTCTTTCACCAGTGTAGTCCATGGTAATCTTACCTTCCAAAAAAATTAGCAGTTAGAATTTTGTTTAGCTTTGAGTGTTTCTCATCATCATTGTGAATAAAGGTTTTGTTTCCTACTTTAGAAAGGATTATCATTGCCAGAGACTTCGTTAAACCCTCCATTACTGAGATTCCCATGGTTGTTGCATTGATAGAGACCGCTACTCTCCAATATCACTCCCGACACTAGTACTTTTGAATCCAATCAAAATCAGTTAGCATTGTTTGTAAAAAAATTGAGAGAAATTTTCCAATTAGTGGGCCTTCATTCCACTTCGTTACTTCCTCTTCATCTCTAGAAGTTCCAGGAAACTAATTTAGTTGGTGGAAATTTTGAGACTAACTCATGGGAAATATATGCATGATACAATTTGTGATCTTTTGAATGGCCTCTAGAACGAATGTCAAGAAGCTAAATTAGGACGATCTGATGAAATGGTAGGTGCATGTTTCTAAGAGAGAACACATAGAAATAGAGCGTTGCTTGGAGAGGTTGAAGTAATCTTAACAACTTTGGGCAAGAATAACCACTGAAAATTCCCATGAAACTTTTGTTCTCCCACTGCAATGAATTCTCTTCTTAGTTGAATCAATCTTGATTTTGTGTGCACCCAGATTGGCGATATATTATACACTTCAAAGAAATCCATTACCACTGCAAGTGTTAGTTGAACTTGCAGATTTTGAATTTGTGCAAGGTGAAAAAAGGCGCATTTATCTCTATTAACCTTACTTCCAATTGTTTGTTTGGTTCTAAATTTCCAAAATGATTCAAAAATTGTTTTAAAAAATGAATTTAGCTTGTGAATGTGCCCAACACCTGTGTGAAGATCTTTGTGGAAATCAACTAGCTCATGACCAAGGAGCATTGAACCAAACTCGAGCACTGTGTGTAGGGTGCAAGCCTGCTTCCAAGATTTCCTTTAACTTCCATCTCATATCCAGTGTCGCTTATAGGAAACAAACCATTGTCTAGTTCATTTGATTCCATGTGACAAAAATTTATTAAGTCTTGAGGTGAAAGGCTTGCAAATAGTAGTCATGTGTTATAAAGACATAAATGAAGAGAGTTACCATGCTACAAAAATCGATCACAATTCTTGTAGGTTGTTGAAAGAAAGTAGGGAAGAAGAGCACACATTGACAACCACAAAAGAATAGGTGTCCTCATACACAAAGGAGACTATATACACATATAAAATGCATTGAGCCGAAGAGGAAGTGCATATCGATGAAAGAATCAAGTTAAGGTAGGACAATATTTGTTTGATTTGTGAAAGTTCCCACACCTCTTTGTTCATTCTTCTCAGGGATATTCTTCATCAAAACTCTTTCCATTTGGTGAGACTAAAGCAATAATTTTCTTCAGTTTTTATTCTCTTTATTTGTATTTGACATATTTCGACACCATAATTTTCAATACTGCCAATATCAAAATTCTATGAAATGTCTTGAGAGTTTGATGTCAGAGACAAAGTTGAATTAATTTTTAATGGAGTGCTGAAAGTTAAAGTCACTTGTAATGTAAGTGAGTAAAGAGTCAAATTCAATCAAGTCAAAGTCAAGGTCAAACTAAGAGTCATTGACTGTAATTGGGTGCATGATCGCTGGAGCCTGACACCCTAAACTAATCATTAAGCAAAATTGATCGAGGTTGAGTTATTAATAGTCAAATACGAATTCATTAATTTGGGTGCATTTTCGTTAGTATCCGACACCCTAAGGTAACATAAAAGCAAGCGAGCATGATAATCAAGTGAGTGAGTATAAAAGAGCGTGTTAAATACCAAAATGGGTAAAGGAGGAAAACGTATTCAAAGTGCAAAGCTAGAAATTAAAGAATTGAAAGAGTGTAATCATGAATTGTACAACAAAATTGAAGTACTTGAGTGGAATTTAAAGCAAAATCAAAACATAATCAATCATATGACTAGCACATTAGAAGCAGCAAAAGATATTGAAAATGAACTAGAAAGAACAAGTCATTAATGCACTCCACATAAAATTGAGTGAAAAACAAGATCTACTTGATGCACGATGTATAGAAAAGATAGATGCAGTGTGTGACATAGAAGACCTAATCCAAACAACAAATTCAATTTGTGAAACAGATACCTCATTCAACATGTTGATGAAAGTTGTGACACAAATGATCTAATACACTAGGTTGATAAAAGTTGTGACACATATGATCTCATCCAACATGTTGTGCTACTAAATGTTGCAACTAGTCGTATTGAAGATCTAATTGAAAAGTTTGATGCAACATGCGATATAGATGAATTGTTAATAGAGATGATTGATGCTTAGTGTGATACATATGATGTTGGGTGTGTGTTATTGTTGGCTTATATGGGCCTGACCCAGGTTCGGAAGAATTATTTAGCCAAACAAATCCTGCAACTACCGGCCCTTTTGGCAACAGCCCGCGTAGCGCGAACTGAGATCTCACCCGAGGTAGTAGGGGAGGGTGCTAGAACTAGGTTTCAGCACCCTTAGGATGTGTAGATGTGGTCTGGAGGTTTCGTGCATCATTTTGCAATGTCGCGTTGCCCTGTTTCACACAGACTCGAACCCAGAATACTCTTTACTAGTTATTAGCGCGTTGTTTACAGATCTAATCTATTTGATGAAGTATTACTTAGAAGGGTATTTAAACAAACATTTATCATATTAATCCAGTTCGCACACTTAGATTAAACGTAGATTCATATGTATTCAAAATGTAAGCATATGCTCATCGATCAAACAGTGATATTAACCATACAAAATGCTAGATCCACGATACTTTAGATCTAACACAAAATTACCAAAGCAATTTATCTTTATTTACTTTCTTCACCAATACATGCAGATCTGCCCTGTGCACTTAGCTACGGGGGTCTGTGCACATAGCTGTGGACTCTTCCAGGCCTCTGCACACACAGTTGCAAAGCCTTTTTCCACTACCCAAACCCTCGACTCAGACTTACAGATGCTTACAGATTGTTCTAAAAAGCCCATTACATTTCAGATCCAAGATCATACAACAAAACTTAGCTACCTCTACCCATAGAGCCTCACTTTATTTATGCCTTTCCATGGACCGTGATCCATGGGCGGGCTAACCCCTCTTACATTTCTTTACATTATTTTTGGGTGGACTACCCTTTGACTTCAACCTATTACAAATCGCGCTCTGCACTTCTCGCAGAATCTTTACCCAAAATTGTGGTCTTCGTGCCCCATGACCGTTACACGGGGCTTCCGCTACCCAACAGTCCCCCAACACAATCATCGTGACTCGTCCTGAGTCACTCAGCTAGTGCGGGAATCTTTGCGTGGAGGTTGGTCAACAACTTCTGCATCTTGTTGGTCTCTACAACAAATTCGGCTACGAGCCTCTGTACCTTTTCCAAGTGAGCCGCTGAGGCATCCCTATCATTTGCAGCTGCCTGCTCCATCACACATACTGCCTGCATCTGCGTTAACTTGCCTTTAATGGTTGTAGATATGCTAATCACTTCATCGAGCCAAGGTTGGATATGTTCTTTAAGTACGGCCTCCTATTGCTGCGCCGCGTCAATTTGGGCTTGGAGCGCCTGGGCCTCTTTCATTTTGGCCAACCACTGTGTGATAGTGACCATCTGTGCAGCCTCGCGAGCGATATCATAGGCCTGTTGTAGCTCGCGTGCCTCAGTTTCTACCTACTGGATGGCTGGGTCCTCCTGGAGGGAGGTGAGTATCCCGAGAAACTGATCGAGTAGTCCCGAGCATTTGCGAACAGAATTACTCATTGTTTCTAGTATAGCTACAATTTTTCCACGACAGCGTTCCCGTTCGGCTGGAGGTGTGGGAGGCTGGGCTTTAAGATGGAGCTCTGCAACCTATAACATTAGTTCCTCCTGGTTTTTTACGGCCTCTTCTTGGGCTGTGTGAAAGCTGGCTGCCATGTGCTTAATCTTGGTGGCTGGTGGGAGGTCCTCGGGGATAGCTAGCTCGAGTACCATGCTACACGCCTTCGTCACAGCTTGTTCTACCTCCTGGTATCCTGTAGCCAGGTCCTCATGCTGGACAGTGATCTATTCTATCTTTGCCTTCTGCTCTGTGAAGATGTGGAAAGTGCGACCTTCCCTGGCTCAAAACCCCTGAGTTACTCCCTCTTGCAGTAGGTATAGTATTTCTCTAGATAGGGCGGCTAGATTTAATTCCCAACTACCTTCGTCACCTGTGGCTATGGCTCGGATAACATCTACTGGCAATGGGAGGATGTGTGGCTTGTGCGTACTGACTATCCGCTCGGTGGCGGCTGTGTCTTCTGTGGGCTCGCGGGTGACCTTGCCCGGGGGTTGCTCTTGTAAGGCATGTAACTGCGCTCTGATCTCCCCCAACACAGTTGTCTGCGCGGTGATTAGTTCGAGCAACGCATTGGTGGTAAAATTGCTTGCAGGCTGGCTACTGTCCATGAATTCATTTTCTAGAGCCTTCGCTATTTTGGTCATTTTCTGTGTGGACAGTGATTCATTGGCGTGCGACCACTTGAGGTGGTCCTATGTCTCCGTTTTTTGTTGTGGGTCCTGTTCCAAATCCATTCCCTGATCTACTTGATTCCCCATTGTTATTGGGCTCATGGTAGCCTCCTGCTACAAAGCGGCTTGTTGTTCCCGACGTGTTTTCTCTGCCAGTTGAGTGAGTCGCTGCTGGCGTTCCTTCTTCTGCTATTGTGCGGCCAATCTATCGAGAAGGGCCTTGTTTGGGGCGCGCCATTCCAGAGGCCATGTTGTTATAAAATTATATATTACGGAGCAATGGAACACATAAAATATTGTAGAAATATAAACATAGAAAACGCATAAAACAAGAGAGACACAAATATACGTGGTTCACCCAGTTTGGGCTACGTCCACCCTTAACAACTAGTCCTTTCTTTCTATTATCCAACAAAATGAAGAGACACAACCTACAACAGATCCGCTGTAATATCCTTTGTTTTCTCTCACAGTCTCACCTCTTTGTTTCTCGCTCACAGAATACACATCTATTACACAGCCTCAAATACAATAACCTCATATGAAGAGAGGGGTTGCCTTCTAGGTTAAAAAACCCTAAACGAAACATAAGTTCTACCGTCAAATCATTCGCCTAATGAACGACCTAGATTGACTAGAAATTACTATACTTTTACAAGGCAATTTTACATCTATTTTTAGCTTTGGGGGCGCTGCCCCTGAGCCCCCGCTGAGGGACCGTTGGCCCTCGGCCCCCTGGGACCCCCACAGGGGGGACAAGTCCCCCCCACACCCCCCCGCGTGGAGGGGTGTACAAACTTCCTGGGTTATACATCCGGCTGAAACAAAGACCTCTGAACAATCATGCTCCACACACAACATATGCTGCCAAAACCACGTAAATGGCATCATCTGTTGCAAGGAACGGGAGTGTGACCCAAGATCGCTCTGGATCCTTTCGCGTGCAAATATACACGTGATGCATGTGTGCTTTGAACTCAGCCGTGATTTGAAAATTATTACAGATCGTGGGGGACATGCACGGCCTTTGAGAAATCCACGTCAGTATCTTCCCTTCAATGGAGTTCCAAAACACCCAGATCACGGAAACCCTTGCTACATCCTTTGTAGCCCAAAGTGAAATATACCACACTGCTTTGGGTAGGCTATCCCCAATTTGAGGAAATTGGCTCTCCTGCGGAAATTCACCTGTAACCAGAAGGATTGATAAGAGAAACCATGCATAATGAAAGGTCTTACCCTTGTTCTTTGCTTCTTGACAGTTGGTCAGAAATTCGTCGCATAGAAATAGTGCCCAATTGAAATGAACCCCCTTGGCACACTTCCCTGCCAATGCGATGACAGGGGCTGGTACCTCAACCGCGCAACATTTTCTCATGAGTTTACCAGCTAGTAGTTGAGTGGCGACTCGTACTGTGCGGTCGCTGATGCTTGTTATGACATACCCCCACTTTCCTTTATCCAGATGGTACTTCACCTTCACTATTTCGGTGAGGCCTCCCTCGCTACTGGTTCCTGCTATGTGTACGGGGTTATTCCCTTTAAGTGGTAGGTGCATAATCCGGCGGATTAGGTCGGCTATAATTGGGATCGGTTCTTCCAACCATAGATATCCATCATGGATGAGACATAGCAGTTGTCGGATCACAAATATGGTGATGGTCATTCGATGATAGTGAGGTATCCACCTGAGATTTAGTAGCTCCGCCCTCTCCACACCTAGCAACCACTTCTTTGGCAATAACTTGTCTTCGGCTAGCTCGGGGAACTTGTCACTATCTGCAAGGTTCTAATCTTTGAATTTGATGCTTGGAACACACCCCATTGGCAACACTTCGAACCTTATATCGTCCGGAAGAAGCGGGCTATGGAGCGTAGTTTTTGCAGTGTCTACGTCTTTCGATACCTTGGTCGTCCTAGTCCATGGAGAAAGATATGTGGGTAACAATGGAAGCTGGAACGCATGTTCTTCTTCCTTCGCCTATGCGTCAATCTGATCAATCAGATCTTGCAGATCGTCGTCCTCCTCAGCGGGTTCGATGGTTACTGATTTTCCTTTTTCAATGGCTAAGCGTTTGTTGAATCTTGGGGAGGCCCAGACTATTCCCATCTTCTGCTTATTCTTCTTGGGTCACAGGGTACGTGGGGACTTGGGAACTTTTGGAACTTGAGTCACATCCTCAGGCTCTTCTTGATTCAATTGCATTTCTTCTGCGACCCATGCTCAGATTCTTGCCATAGTACTCATGGAGTGCTTGGTAGCTGTGTACTTGCTGCTTTTTTCTAGTTCAAAGTGCCAAAAGTCCAGTGCCAGCCCCAAACTATGAGATTTGAAAAAATCCCTTCCCTCTGTTTTCAGTTCATTAGTGGCATCGAGTTGGTAGATCTTTGTGTATCTCGTCTGAAAATTTCGTCTTAATGTCCCGCCACCTGCTCCTTTCTGACGTGATCAGACCTTCCTATCAGGGCCAATGTCGCTAACGATCATATTTTTACTTTTCCCCGCGGTAGCGCTATATTTGGGGTACAACTGCAAACTTGGGGACTGCCTAATTTGGTAAAGAATCCTTTTTCCGCATCGGTTTTTGGTAGACTGGTTTATAGTCCCATGCCTTCTTTCAACTGCTTGAGGCACTCAGATTGTAGTTTCTACTGCTAGGCAGGTGCTTGCACCTTTGGTGCGAGTTTGGAATATCCTTGCTAGCCCGAGCTGTGAGCACCTCTGTAGCATCTAGGCCAGTGGTCTGGGGTTTATGTTCTTCCGTGAGTGCGGGTGCAGCCATGATAGCAGGGTTGCAGCACGTGCCTGGGCTACGCTGCTTTGTAGCGCACTTTTCTTCTTTGGCTGTACCCATAGTTTATCGGTGTTGAGGGGCCCGCGATCACTCTGTCTTTTCTGAGATTCCTTCTATCATCTATTACAGGCCTAACGAACCCTTAGTATCTGCAACTTCCCTGATCCCCTGCTAACCTTGACGCTGATCGCTTGGGCACCGGTGTTTTTGGGTGGCTTCGAGCTCCTACTTCTAAACTGGGTGGATTTCTACACCTCAGACACCTGTAGCTTATGCTGGCAAGGAACACCTACTTTGTTTCGCTCTTCCGGCCATGCGCACGCCTTCCTTCGACATCTGTGCCCTGTCGTTCGAATTTTCGGGGTTACACCCTGTTTGGAAGTAGTAGTTGTGTGGGATGGTTTTGCAGATACCTCTGGCTATTCCTTTGCTCCTATTTTCACCATCCAATTACAATTGAGCGTGGTTACTTCATGTAGTCAGTTCTGCCATCGTTCAACCTCTGTATCCAAGTCTGATGTGTAAGAACTATCGCGGTCCCATGAGAGTCGGCCATCTGCGGTTGGATTGACCCTGTCCTGATCTTGCACTGTAATCTGGTAGATACAGTTCAACTCTCCATCGTTGTCTTCGTCATGCACTGGCTCGGTATATCATGCCCCTTCTACGGGGTCCAACAGGACCACCATGTGGAGAGCTTTCTTTTCGAATATCATTTTTCGTTTCTTGAGGTTGATGATTCCATTCATATCCGTTGCCAAATCTATCCCTAACAGTGTAGAGTATGGGTTACTATCATCCACAATTTCGATGACCTCAAAATCGGTTTGGGTGCTCATGCCATCGACGTCTACTGTAACTCCGTGCAGGCGTCCCATGGGAAGAATATTCTGTTGGTTAGCCATCTGTAGTTGAATAGGTGACCATTGCAATGGAGGCTTGCCCATGCATTCCCAAGTCTACTTTGGAAAAACATTCGCGTCGGACCCCAAATCTAAGATGACCTGATCCATCTCATAGTCTCCGATCTGGACAGTTAGTCGCATTTCCCGCTGAGTGCGCAAGGCATGTTTACCTAGTTTTCGGATCATTCGCTTTTCATCCACTCCGGCACACTGAGTTATCAATTCCTGTAGCCCCTTTACTGCTTTAGCATCCCTAAGTAAGTTCATGCAGGTTTCCAAAAAGGTGGTTAGCATAGAAGTATCCTTCTCTGATCCTAATTGATCTTTACTTCCCGACGTAGAAGCTTCCGCGAAGCTCTTCTTAGCTTCCATAACAGTTTCCTTCGTACACTCCAAGTCAAAGTCTGGTTGTTTCGGGGGGGCCTTACGGACCCATGCATCTACCCCTGGCTGTTTCCCCTTATCTTCTTTGATGGTAGCACCACTCCGAAGCATCATATTTACATTCAGCTCCTCCGTACGAGGTTCAGCTTTCATCATCTGGACGTTCTGAGTGGGGCTGGCCGGAAGCACCCCCTTTTCTTGCATCTAAGCAATCAACATGGGGAAATCGACTACTTCGTGGTCAAATTGGTAGCAGTAAGGAAAACAGGCTTTGGTCAGGTTCATGCAATCCCGCGCGTAATGCCCCGACCCTCCACAATTGTAGCAAATTAATTACCCTCATCCCCATCTAGGTCCCATGCCTTCGCGACCCCGTCCACGTCCCTGGTACCCTTCCTGCGTGAATGGTGTAGTGGGATCCTGCCCACGTGCCTCTGTTTGCATCCTATAAGCAGCTGTTTGATCCATCAACATTTGTTAACTGCGGCAATTTCTTTTCTCGTGGCCCACGTTCTGCAAAAGTTACAAAATAATTGTTGAGGAGGGGGTTGTCTTATGCTTGGCAATAGGTGACAATAGTCCATGGCATGCTTTCCTCCCACCTCAGAAATTTCGCACCAGAGTGTGGGCACCATACTTGGCCCAGCTTGTACCTCTGGTCACAACGTTATTGGCCCCCCTCCTGCCACATAGTTCGCAAACATCGGACAATGGTCTTTATTGTGGCCCGGTCCCTTACATTTGATACACCATACTTCTTCCCGTACATTTGTCCTAGGTGCCTGTCCTTGTTTCAAGCTTTGTATCTCTAGACATAAGTTTTGTATTTGCGCTTGGATTTATTGTACTCCCAACCCTGGGTCCTTTATTGGGGTTTCGTGCAGCTGCATTGCTACCTCCAACGCTTCAGCTTGGGTTGAGATCTTTTGTTGTGACAGAGCCGATCTTAGATATGGCGTTAATGATGTGACAAACCAAGCATAATGCTATGCATCCGTCAGTGTCATATTGGCCTCGTGGATGGTGCTTTTCAACCTTTGATCTAAATCCCATGGGGTTTCCCCAGGCAACATTACAATCTACTTGAACCCAATAATTGACTGTGCTTCCGACTTGGGTCACCCAAATTCCTTGTTTAGTGCCTCCGAATTGCTGTCATTCCTTCATTTGGATGATCACTTGAATATTTCATGTACCAGGTCAATGCGCGATCCTGTAACATGCTTACTAAGGTAGCCTTCTTGATGTTATCATCTATGATGCCCTGAGCATCCCAAACAGACCTTATCACAAATCAGGTTCGGCCTAGTTCCTCATTTCCTATCCCTTTAAATGTCGGTAGCTGGACTATGCTTGCCATCCCAACTTTTGGTGGTGGCGGGGTTGGGGTGGACGGATTTGATGTAGGTGAAGCGGGTGGTGGCGTGGATGGAGGTGGTATCAATGGGGAGCACTCCTTGATCAACTGGACCACACTTCCTAGTGAGAACCTCGCGAGCTCCTCCTCACTTTCCCATGAAATAGAGGCCAAAGGACTGTTTTCTACCCCTCCCATTCTGTGGTAGCCTCTTCCGCTCCACGTTACTCCAGACATCAATAAACACACATAATCTATTTTTCACACAACAACATCTTAATCCAAGTATTCAATGATTTAATATACCTACCCTAAGGTCCATGAAGAAACCACCTTTTTGCCTTGCTATAGCTCATAGTTGTATCTATCACGAACTCAGTGATAAATCCTCTTATTACCCGATCTAGCCAATGATCTACTATGCACATGAATTTATCTTTGGTGGCTTCTAGCCTACGCACCGATTCTGGAGTCCACACAATAGGCTGGTCCAATCTGCACCTTACCACATTGTCAGCTAACCTTGTGATCCACTCATACAACTCTACTAGAAATGTTGCGAAGAAGACTTTGTGAATATCTATGTATATATAGCGGTCCAACCAATCTTCCTCCGATATCCGCAAATTGTTGTTTTCCTGAACTGCGAACTTGTGGAGTTTCAAATCCCAGCACTCTTCAATCTCTTTCTTTCTAGGGTTTCAGTGTTCCAACATCATACACCCCTTAGGCAGATCCTGGTCCTGGAAACAAAACCATTTGTTGGTTTATATGGGCCTGACCTAGGTTCAAAAGAATTATTTAGCCAAACAAATCCTGCAGCTACTGGCCCTTTTGATAATAGTCCACGTAGCGCGAACTGAGGTCTCACCCGAGGTAGCAGGGGAGGGTGCTAGAACCAGGTTTCCACGCCCTTGGGATGTTTAGGTGTGGTCTGGAGGTTTCACGCACCATTATGCAACATCGCGTTGCCCTGTTTCGCGCAGATCCGAACCCAGAATAATCTTTACTAGTTATTAGTGCGTTGTTTATAGATCTAATCTATTTGATGAAGTATTACTTAGAAGGGTCTTTAAACAAACATTTATTAGATTTATCTAGTTCGTGCACTTAGATTAAATGCAGATTCACATGTATTCAAAATGTAAGCATATGCGCATCGATCAAACGATGATATTAACCATACAAAAAGCTAGATCCACGATACTTTATATCTAACACATAATTATCAAAGCAACTTATCTTTATTTACTTTCTTCACCAATACACCCAGATCCACCCTGTGCACTCAGTTGTAGGGGTCCGCGCACATAGCTACAGACTCTTCCAGGCCTTTGCGCACACAGCTGCAGAGCCTCTATCCACTACCCAAACCCTCGACTTGGACTTACATATGCTTATAGATTGTTCTAAAAAACCCATTACATTTCAAATCTAAGATCATACAACAAAACTTAGCTACCTCTACCCATAGAGCCTCACTCTATTTATACCTTTCCATGGACCGTGATCCACAGGCGGGCTGACCCCTCTTACATTTCTTTACATTATTTTTGGGCGGACTACCCTTTGAATTCAACCTATTACAAATCGCACTCTATGATTCTCGTGGAATCTTTACCCAAAATTGCGGTCTTCGTTCCCCATGACCCTTACGCAGGGCTTCTGCTACCCAACAATTATATTCTTTCCATGACTAGACCCACGTGCAACACCCCGTGAATTGTTTTTTTAGACCCTATATTAGGTGGGCAGACCTACATATTGTTTTGAGCATGGGTTTTGCACATGGTTTTGGGCATGATGGTTTTCCACCCATGGTATCTTCTAGATCTGGTCAAGAGAACTACGGTTATGTTCTAATCTAGGGTTAATGGATGCTTCAACATGTACACACACACACACACACACACACATCTATATCTATATCCATATCCATATCCATATATCTATCTAT
>APFE030518187.1:338394-354183 GCA_000404065.3 Pinus taeda | reverse complement strand
AATTAAAAATTATTAAATAATCTAAAAGTTGAAAAATAGATGTTATGAGATGTAAATATATTGATAAGAAGGTTAAGAATAATGGAATAGTGTTTATAAATAATAATAAAGCTATTAGTAATGGGTAATATTAATCGGTTAATAGAAATAGGGATATTTAAAAAAAATAAAAATAAAAAAAAAATAACCATGATTAGTTTCAACTTAACCCCTAAAATAACGAAAAAGGTGAAAAAAGGGACCAAATTAATCTCAAAGGGATAGGAATTAATAAGTATTATAGATTTATAGACATAAAATCATAATGTGGTAAAAATAATAAGGAAACTCAATTAAAATATTGTATTATAAATATTAATGAAAACAACTAGATGTTAATTAAAAAGAATTAGAAAAGAGAAAAGAGGATATAAATAAATGGAGAGGAGGGAAGAATCAAGGATAAAGAGAAAGAATTAAAAAAAGAAAAGAAAAGGGGAGGGGAAAGAAGGATAAGAGGATCATAAGGAGAGGTGAAAGAAGGATAAGAGGATCATAAGGAGAGGGCCAAAATCCAACTTTTACTCAGTTTCCAACGATCATCTTTATTGAGATTGCTAGCATGCTTCTCAATCTCAATAGCCTCCCTAAGCTTCCAATGGTGGAAATGATCCACCTTGGCAATGACTCTAGATTCCTCGATATAGACATGGTGTCTGGATTTCTCCACATGTTCAGCCAGAATTGACGAGTGAGAACGATTGTTTCTTATGTCTGTAGCGTGTTCACGGATCCTCTGGTTTATAGATCGACCCGTTTCCCCAATATGCGGAATACCACAGGAACATGGAATCAGGTGAACGCCTTTCATGTCCTTTGGGTCGATGGGGTCTTTAAATCAACCAAGAGAATTTCTAATGGTCCTTAGAGGTTTGAATGAAGAGGAAACATTATTGCGCCTAAGGATATGGGAAATCCTATTAGTGGTCCCTTGGATGAATGGGAGATGAACCTTGGAGATAGGATCCAAACGAGCAGTTTTAACTCTAGATACTTTACGGGCCTTTTGAAAGGACTTGAGGCTCTGAGTTATAATGTACCAATTATTTATAAAAACCTCCAGGAGATGATATTTCTCCTGCTACAAGTGGTTTTCATTAGAGATTCTCAGAGCACAGGTAGCTAGGGTGCTGAGAACGCCAAATTTTTGAGCAGGAAAATGATGAGAACTAGCATGAAGATATTGTTCCATATGAGTTTTTTTACGAAAGAATTAGTGTGAAATGGAACCATCATCCATTCTAGTGAGGATACTGTCTAGGAAAGGAAGATGACCATCAACCTCAACTTCCATCATGAACTTGATGGACTCAGATTGGGAATTAAGGTGGTCTAAAAACAGATCCAACTTTTCACAACCATGGGGCCAGATGACGCAAGTGTCATCGACAAAAGTCTTCCATTTCTTAGGGAGAAAATGGGCAGAGGCTAAGGCCTTGGTCTTGAAATCTTCCATAAAAAGGTTAGCAGCAATAGGGGAAATAGGGGAACCCATCACAACATCACAGGTTTGCTCTAGAATTCACCCTGGAAACAGAAAAAGGTCAAGGTGAGGCAGAGGCCCACCTATTTTGTAGTATCCTCATCAACGATCCGGCTTATGACATCAATGGCTTCTTGAATAGGGATTTTGGTATATAAGGAGACAATGTCAAAGCTAAGAAGCAAATCCTTGGATTCCAGCCTTACATCCTTCCATTCCTTAATAAAGGATGCATAGTCCTTAACATAGGAATCAATACGACCCATAAGAGTCTTGAGTTTAAGAGCTAAGAATTTAGCAAGAAGATAAGTAGGTCCACCTATTGTGTTAACAATAGGTCTCAAGGGAACCCTCAATTTATGAATCTTAGGAAGGCCATAAATCCTAGGGGTGAGGGGACTGCTTTCAGTGAGCTTTCGCGAAAGAGGATTAAGAGACAAATTTGATTTGATGGCAACTGCTACATCCTTAGAAATAGACTTAAGGGGATTCTTACTAAGATTGATGAAACAACCACTATTAGAGAGATGGTCAATCAATTTTTTGACATAATCCAAAATGATAACGGCCCCACCTTTGTCAGCCTTTAATATGACAATGTCGAGGTTATCCCTCAAGGATTTTAGGGCAAGAAACTCGACTTTGCTAAGGTTTCTTTTGGGAGGCTTAGACTTCCTAAGAATAATAGCACAATCTTGTCTGACCGCTTCCTTAACATTGTCAGGGAGGTCCATAATCCCATATTTGATGTTACAAATAATATCATCAATGGGAATTTTCTTATGGGCAAGGGCAAAATTAAGCCCTTTATTAAGGAGACTAAAGACAGAGGGATCAAATTTAAAACTACAGAGGTTGACAACATTATTAAAGCAAGGGGAAGTCGAGGAGATACCACTACTACTACTACTACTACTACTATTATTATTATTATTAAAAATATTATTATTTTTATTAAATTTGACCTTATTATGCGATTTATCAAAAATATTATTATTATTATTAAAAATAATACTATTATTATCGAGATTCACGTTTTTAACCGAATTATCATAACTATGAATCATATTATTAATATTATAGTTGTCATTATCTGAATGCAAATTATCAAATAGGACATACTTAATAGAAATGGACACTATCAACGACAGACAACATGGAGAGTCGGTCAAGGGTGAAACAAAATCTGAGTTGGATAGAGAACGCAACGTTGGAACGAAGGCAGAAGATAGACAACACAAAGAAGGTTCAGAGGGTAGATCCTAGGAGGAAGAAGCGAGAGCACAAGTAGGGTGGGAGCGAGGGACGGAGAAGGGAACAATGGAGAGGGGGTGGACAGGGGTAGGGTGAGGAACAAAGGGTGATGGGTAGAATGAAATGGAGGACATTAGCAAGGGGAGATCAACAAATATGTAGCTAAAATAGATGCAGAGGCCGACAAAGATCACTGAGTGGAGGACTGAGGGAAGGAGAAGGTCTCCACTGAGGGAGGATTATCACCAGGGAGGGAGAAACTAAGGGAAGGGTCCAAATCAGGGTTAGAGATCGAGGAGGGATGCTGAGAAGAGATGGGGAAATCGACAAAGACGGAGAATTCGATGAATTTAGGTTCGATATTTGCCTGCATACCCATGCGTTAATGGCATAAACATGATCTTCTGCGATCCTATTGGTTGATGGAGCACCCTAGCTACCCGTGCTCTGAGAATCTATGATGAAAACCACCTAGAGCAGGAGAAATCTCATCTCCTAGAGGTTTTTATAAATAATGGGTACAGTAGAACTTAGAGCCTCAAGGCCTTTCAAAAATCTCGTAAATAATCTAGAGTTAAAAATGCTCGTTTGGATCCTATCTCCAAGGTTCATCTCCCGTTCATCCAAGGGACCACTAATAGGATTGCCCATATCCTTAGGCGGAATAATGTTTCCTCTTCATTCAAACCTCTAAGGACCATTAGAAATGCTCTTGGTTCGGTTAAAGACCCCATCAACCCAAAGGACATGAAAGGCGTTTACCTAATTCCATGTTCCTGTGGTATTCAGTATATTAAGGAAACAGGTCGATCTATAAACCAAAGGATCCATGAACATGATGCAGACATAAGACACAATCATTCCCTCTCGTTAGCTTTGGCTGAACATGCAGAGAAATCCAAACACTATGTCTATATCGAGGAATCCAGAGTCATTGCCAGGGTGGATCATTTCCACCATAGGAAGCTTAGGGAGGCTATTGAGGTTGAGAAGCATGCTAGAAATCTCAACAGAGATGACGTTGGAAATTGAGTAAAAGTTGGATTCCGGCCCTCTCCTTATGATCCTCTTATCCTCCTTTCCCCTCCCCCCCTTTTTTTGTGCCCCGCTTTTATATATTTATATTATTTTAACATATTTTAATTCTTTTTCTTTCTCCTTGATTCTTCCCTCCTCTTCGTTTATTTATATCCTCTTTTCTAATGATTTTTAATTAACATCTAGTTGTATTCATTAATATTTATAATACAATATTTTAATTGAGTTTCCTTATTATTTTTAACTCCCTTATGATTTTATGTCTATAAATCTAAAATACTTATTAATTCCTATCCCTTTGAGATTAATTTAGCCTCTTTTTTCACCTTTTTTGTTATGTTAGGGGTTATGTTGAAACTAATCATATATACATATCTATATGATTAGTTTCAACATAACCCATATATATATGTGATTAGGGGTTATGTTGAAACTAATCATATATATATATATATATAACTTATTATTTTTAAATATCCCTATTTCTATTAACCGATTAATATTACCCATTAATTTATTATTTATAAACACCATTTTATTATTCGTAACCTTATTATCAATATATTTACATCTCCAATGACTAGTTTTCATCAGCTGACCTTGGACCATGATGCATCCTACTATTTATACTTGAAGATTGTATGATTTTCTCACCTTGTCTTGAGGATGAACCATATTAGTTGGTTTAAAACATCGACCAAATCCTAATGATGTGATTTATCCAAAACACATTTATCTAGGTCTAGTTGGTTGAGAGATTCTCTCCAAATAGTTAGGCTCCTAGATTAATGTGTGGTTGAGATATTTACTCAACCAAAGTGATTATGTGTTCAAGATAGATGCCCTATCTTGAGACATATTCTTGATGTATTTATATATTGTATGATTATCATTATTTTATGAGAGATATACAATAAATTGAGGCTTGAGAAGAATTTTCCACAAAATTTTATGTCTCTGATATTATTTTGTTTTTTATTTTATTATCTTTTATATCACAATTTCAATTCTTTCAACCAGGTGATGGGTAGGGCTCATATCATGTTTTGACTGCATTTATTATCATGCCAACAAGTTGTCATCAACCATGCAATATCAATCCAAAACTTCATGAAGTCATTATTATGATCATAATACAAGTCATTTCTATCACTAGATGCAAATGCATACACCAAGGATAAGACATGCAAGTTCCATCTTAATACTGAATCACAACTATCAATACTTCAACCATTGTGCTAAGAACAAGGAAGCAAATACAAAACCATTTTTCCAAATAAGTCATTGAAGGTCACTATTCCCACATAGCATTGAAATTAAGAAAAATAAAAAATCATCAAATCAAATCATTAGTCATTAGGTCAAATCTAAATTTTTTGTCGTAGAGAGATCTATAGTCCAAAACATATCTCAATCATCAAGTCAAAGTTCTAAGTCATTGTCAAGAATCATCTCAATACTCCAAACACTGCTTATCTATATCAATCAGCCAAAACATGCCAAACTCTTGTAGCACAAACTTCAAACATAATGACATATCTATATGTATGTCCTAGTCACTTGCAAACACAAGTTCAGTCTTCATGTTCATATTATGGAAAACATCCAAGATTTTTCTTCTTTCAGATCTTTTTGCTATCTACAACACATCTGTAGTATTGACATCCTTCAGGTGAACATCTGATTTCATTCGCACAACTTCATTTTTCTGTGTTTTACAGACACAAGTGCACCCATAGGCCTTCTTTAAAGTGCTCGGGACCCACAGTCGCACTCTTCAAGGTTTATGCGAGCGAATGTGGTCGAATCAACCAAGAACTTATCTCAGGGCCTTGGAAACACCCTTGAGCTTGTATCCATGTGACTGGGAGGCTATAGTCATACCTGTAAGCTTGATTTTGTGCGATTGAGGCTTAGAGAAAGGGAAAACTCTCTTTCCATAGATCAAAACTTTGCTGCAGATCATCAATGTCAGACATCTATCCATTCATGCCCATAAACCATATTTAAATAGTATAGAATATACATATAATGCAAATGGCAATAGGAGAAGGGATTTTAATGGGAATCCACTTCAGTCATCTTCATTCATGCCATCAACCTGTCTAAACTGCATCAACAAATCTGTTAGATCATAAAGTCAAAACCATCATAGTCATAACATGCTCACATCAACTACTACATCATCACATCATGACATCAATATTTCATCAAGGGTTAGAGTCACATGATATGGAAAATTGTCAAGTGTGACATCGCACTTCAAAGATCATGAACATAAATTCACTTCTATCAAGTCAATCCATCAAGTTAGGGTATTTAGATTTACCATATGCCATAGTTACTAATCAAAACATAATTTTGGCTTGAGGGGGCCTGACCCAAGTTCGAAGTTAATTAGCCAAACAAATCCCTACACTACTGGCCTTTTCGGCAACAGCCCGTGGAGCACAGACTGAGGTCTCACCTGAAGTAGTATGGGGGGGTGCTGGAACCAAGTTTCCACACCCTTGAGATGTCTGAGGGGTTGATTTAGTCCAAATGTGAATGGCTTCGTGCAGGTCACTTCGCACACTACCCTGACCTTCGAGGCCTCCACGATCTGTTATAATCACCTTTGTGCAACCCTAACTAGGGGTTGATATGCTTTCGCATGGATAAGGCGGCGATCTGTGCTATTTCCCCAAGTTACACCACATGTCTTACTTATCTTGTTATAACTGTTAGTTAACTTTGTGTAAACAGATACTTTACCTTATATTCACTTAATTAACAAAATCATATATGTTCATGCATCATATAAATAGTAGAAATGTAGTTTATACCCAATATATTCAATGCATAAAACATTAAATAAATACACAATAATGGTATAAAAATTCTCTTTATTAATGCTTCAACCGGTTACAGACTCAACTTGCCCTGTGCACTTAGTTGAAGGGGTCCGCGCACTAAGCTGCAGACTACTAGGCCTTTGCGCACTTAACTGCAGATCCTTCTCCTACTCTACAACCCAAAGACTTGACTCTACACTTAGAACTTCCACTATCCTTCTATTCTATCATCATTCTCTTACTTATATTGACTAATTTACAACTTAAAGCCTAGCTCTATTTATACAATCTCATGCTCCGCAGACCATGGGTATATCTCTAAAGCCAACATTACATTACAAAAATGAGGGCAGACAACCCTATGATTCATTTACAAGCTCACACTCTGTGCCCACAAAACACGGAGTCTTTACATCGAATTTAGTAAAAATCTAGGATTTAAGCCCCAAAAATTCCCTTACGAGATCCCACACCTAAGATGCCCCCAACACAAACATCGTGACTCGCCCTCGAGTCACTCTGTTGGTCAGGATATCTTCATGCAGAGACCTCCCAACTCTGCCCAAACTGCTGCAAGGTCGGAAACGCACTAAGCGGTTTCCTGCTGTACCTCTTGGACGCTGTTCAGAGACCACGGTACCTGAACTGCTTCCTTGCATCTTCTCTTGCGTTCCCTACATCTGCGCGAGCTTGGCTTCGATTTAGGCTGTAATGACAAATGCCTCATCAATCCAAGGTTGTACGTGCACCTTCAAAATTGATTCCTTATGTCGCAACACGTCTACCTACTCTTTGAGAGCTTTTTCCTGTTGCATCCACGTGAGCCTCTGTGTAAGGGCCATCGTCTGCGCGATCCCTTTATATCATCATACTTTTACTGCAGCTCACGCGCCTTTGTTTCTAAGCACTGTATGTTCGGGTCCTCCTGTAGATTGGTGGGGACCTCGAAGGAATCTTCAAATAATTTGGTGCAGTCCTTCAATGCATTGTTGATCTCCTCTATTCCCTTTGTAATGGCCTTGGCATGCTGTTCCCTCACTTCTGGTGGAGTTGAAGGCTGCACCTCAACTATAGCTCAACTATCTGAAGGTTCAAATCTAGTTGAACCTTAGCCATCTCTTCCTTCGCCTCGCGTACCCCTGCTGCTAGCCTCCAAATGGGCGCCTCGGCTGGGAAGGCCAACTCAGGGACCATCTGGCAGGCTTCTTTAACCACCTGCACAATTTTCCGGTTTTGCACCACTACCTTGTTGCACTTCAGGATCAGTTGTTCCATGTTAATTCGTTGTTTGCTCATTACCTAGAGCACGCGATTCTCCCTGACCCGCAGCTCTGCAATCACTTCGTCCTTTAGAACATAGAGAATCTCGTGAGGGAGCACAGCCATGTTGATCCCAACTCCCTTCAGCGCACTGACCATAGGCCCGTAGGCCTCATTTTTTGTAACCAGTGTCCCCTTTGGTAGCACTATAGTGTTGGTCAGGCGGGAGCGCAACATTTCCTCAGCGGCAGCCGTGCCTACTGCGAGGTTGGTCAATAGAGTACTAGCCTGAGGAGTGCACACCTGCAACTCCTGTATCTATGTCCGGAGGCCCCCCAACACCATCTGATTTTCCTCCGTGAATTGCTGGAGGGCCTCCGCAGTGACGTCACTCACCATCTCTCCTATGTAATGTAGATCCCCCTTAGTGAGAGTGATCAAGTCGAAAGAAGCCTTGGAGGCTTTTGAATTCTTTCACTACCCCACCTACTCTCTTGGGTGCTACCGCTTCAGCTATGTGAACGTTGTCTGTGGGTCCACACCACCTTTCTCTGTTTTGGGCTCCTGTTCAAGTGAGGGTGACTTCTTGGCCTTCACGCTCCTTCTCAAATGCTTGTTATTTTTCTACTCTTTCCTTCGCAGTGTCCCATGCCTCTTGTGCCCTTGGTGCTGCTACTTCGTTCCTTCTCTTTTCTGCCAACTATGCCATCCATAGTTTTGCCCCCTCTTTCTTCCTCTATGTAGAAAAATTCTCTAATTCCATTGCGGAACTAGCTGGAGCATGCCACTTCGGTGGCCACGACTCCAACACGACGAAGATGACATCGTCCGTGGCTAGGTAGGGGAGCTCGTTCCATTTCTTCGTGGGGTCCTTGTGTGCCCGAATATATACGTGATGGAAGTCTGCCTTGAACTCCATGAAGCTTTGCAGGCTGTTATAGACAGTGGGCGATAATCGTGGCTTGCGGTTAATCCCCATTCTGATGTTGATCTCCATGAACACCCAAAATATTTTGTTGTCTCGAATCTTGTGCGCATATTTAGTTTCCCACAATGAAGCGTACTTCACTGCCTCGGGAAGATCCTTAACAATCATGGGGAACTGGTTGTCCTTAGGAAATTCCCAAGCCACCAACACTATGGATAGCAAAAGCCATGCATAGTGGAAAGTCTTCCCCTATTCTGGTGCCTCGTGGAAAGTTTCCAGGAACTCCTTGCACGAGTGCTCTGACCAATTAATCTGGACCCCCTCTACGCATTGCACGACAAGTGCAACCATTGGTGTGGGCACCTCATCCGCGTGACACTTCCGCATCACCTTTCCATCTAGTATCTATGTCGTGACTCTGACCGCATTGTTGTTGATACTAGAGATTGCGTACCCCCTCTTCTTCTTCTCCAGCTTGAATTTTTTCTTCATGGCCTCCGCGATGGCCAAATTTTTTCTCTTACCCTCCGAAACATCCACTGGGTCCTCCCTCTTGCAAGGGAGTCAGGTAATTCTATGAATTAGGTGGTCCATGATGGGGATGGGCTCTTCCAGCCACAAGAACCCATCATGCACCAGGCAGAGCAGCTGCCTGATGACAAAGATAGTTACTGGGGCGTGATGATAATGCCGAACCCAGAGTAGGTTTAACAACCCTGCTTTCTCTACTCCGCGCAACCACTTATGTGGCTCCAACTCTATGAATCTCGCTGCTGTATTTTTTTCAGCTGCATTATTTGCACGGTTTCCAAGTGTGGGAATTTCTCGTGGTCCGCGAGATCCCAATCTTCAAACTATAGAGCCGACACCTGTCCTAAGTGCGCTCCTTCAAAAATGATATCATAGGCGAGTAACAGAGTCTGCAGAGAGATTTTTCTATCATCTAGGTTCTTGGGCACCCTTTCTTTCCATTTTTGCGAAGGAGCATACGCGAGAAACCTGGTCAAAGGTTCTGCACTCTTGGTTTCTTCCTCCATTTCGTCATCCTCCTCCTCTTCGACTAGGATTTCCTCAAGATCTTCCTCCTCCTCATCGGTTTCCACATTAACTGCTTTCGCCTTTTCTTCCATGGTTAGTTTAGTTCTTAGTGGGTTTTGAGGGGACACGTGCACCAGAACCATAGGCTGCTTATCGTTCTTGGGTCTTGGTGTTCGCAACGATTTACGGATTTCTGCAACTATCCTGGCGCTTTCTCGGGTGTCTCCTATCGTCATGGCCTATGCGGCCTCTTCAGTGGTCTTTTCTCTGATATCCATGGCTTCCTCTAGCATGGTCATACTAGTGTTCCAAAAATCTCTCAACGGTTCAAGTAGGTGCTCAAATAATGCCTTCGAGTTCAAAGAATTGAACAGATCAGAGTTACTGAATCTTTGGATGTGCAATAGCTTAATTCTCAAATAGCCAAGTGTTGTTTGCTAGATAACCCTTTGCAATTTATAGCACCTTTTGAATTCGAATTCGACTGTTCACCCCAAATTTGGTCCATTACTACTCCTTTGGCAGTGGATTTTCCCAAATCTAGCCCATAAAGTTTTCCTTCAATGCCTACAACCCACTCCATTTGGTCTCAAACCAAGCATCACATCATGAATAGTGACTGCAACGGTCACTTCCTAGCTAACCCGTGCAGCAACGCAACTACCCTTGCGCTGCTGCAGACCCTGTGACACTTCACTCTTGCGCGCATCCCTGACATCGTGTAGCTTTCGAGCATAGTAGTTTATAGTGCCGCGCCTCCTTTCAACTACCTAGAGCGCTAAGACTGGGCTTCCCGTAGCTAGTCAAGTGGCTGAACCACCTGTATACAACTCCAACCGACTACCATTTACTTTTCCTGGACATAGTTCACCATTTAACTTCATCAACTACATCGTGCCACCATCTGCGATTTCCTTAATAACATACGGTCCCATCCAATGCATTAAACTAATAAACTCTCCATGGTAGTCCCTAAGTTTTTCAATGTAATCACACTCATCTTGTTATATCACCATGGTTTTTTTATCAAGAAACTCCCTCTTTATTTTTTCCTCAAGCTTCTGGAATTCTGCTTCCACCGCACTTTTCTCCCTCAATCGAGCTCTTTCATTTAAGAGTTCTTGGAGCCTAAGATCACCTACCTGGGTCCCTTCATCAGGTCCCAAACATTGTTCTTCGAGCTCTTCCAACTGAGCAATTCCTTCTTCCAAAGCTCTGCGATCCGTCATATCCATGGGCATTGCTATGCACGGACTAGGCATGATATACTCCATCAGCATTACGACGTTCGCTCCATAGGCCAGCCTAGAAGGCATTTCTCCCATCAGTTTCTCGCACATTGTCTTATAAGCCCATAAAACTGCTGGTATGCACAGGTCCCAATCACTTTGCTGCGCACTACATACGTTGTTCAGTGATTTGCACATATTGTTAAATGGTTCAACATGGATAACCTTTTGCACAATCATTCTCTCCACACTTTGAAGTTCCAACTTGAGGAGCCTCTTGCGCATTTTCCCCCGAACACATTCTTATTGACCATATCTCCCAACGCGAAGTTCATGTGCATCCGTGTAGGTTGTTTTCCATATGCCTGTACCCAAATGGACAGATGTGCGCACAGATCATCCCGTCCATTGTATTTATCGGCCAATAACACTTTAGGCTTCCTAAACCATGTGCACATCATCCTCCTACATGCACACCAGTCTTCAATGCTTTCTTTGTGCGTACCCCAACACCTCATGGGCGTAGCGTGCATTACCTAATTCAAAGCCTGTAAACGTTACTTTTTCAACACTTCTCTTTCAAATCTATCTAAGAAGGTATCTACGTCACTAAACCCATCATAAGTAGGTAGGTCCCTTACTTCTGTGGATACACAGTGCAACGATCTTGTCATCATATTACAGTTCAGCATGGTTACCTCGTGTAACCAATTCTGCCATCGCTCTATCTCCTCATCAGAATCCGACATACAAGAGCTCTCGCACTCCCATGAGATCCATCTATCCCTGGTGGGATTTACCCATTCTTGCTCTCGCACGGTTATTTTGTAGATGTAGTCCAAATCATCGTCACTTTCATAGTCGTGCACTGGCTTTGTATAGCGCGATCCTTCAGCAGGGTCCAAGGGTATAACTATGCGCAGAGACTTCTTCTCAAAAATCATCTTGCGTTTCTTCAGATTAATCACCCCGTTCATGTCAGTGGCCCAATCAATTCCTAAGAGCGCAAGATAGGGATTGTTGTCATCAACAATCTCTATTACTTCAAATTCTGCGAGAATGCTTTCTCCTTCAATATCCACAGTGATTCCCTGCAATCGCCCGATGGGTATTATTTTCTACTGGTTCGCCATTCACAGCTGAATAGGAGACCATTGTAGCATAGGCCTCCCCATGCGCTCCCATGTTTTCTTTGGCATAATGTTCACGTCCGATCCTAAATCCAGAATTACTTGGTCCATCTCATATTCTCCAATCTGTGCAGTTAACCTCATTTTTCTTCCTGTCCTCATCGTATGCTTTCCAATATTCCAGACTATGCGTGGTTCTCCTGGTGTGGTCCCAGCACATCTGTTAATGAGTTCCTATAGTCCCTTTACAGACTTACTGTCATGCATGTTTCTAGGAACATTGTAAGCATAGATGGGTCAATTTCTGGCTCCGGTCTATATTTGCTTCCTGAAGTGGAGGCATCAACGAAGCTCTTCTTGGCTTCCATGAAGGTTTCCTTAGAATTCTCCAAATCAAACTCTGCTTCTTTCATCGGAGCCTTGCAAACCCAAGTACTATCTTTGGGCTATTTGCCTTTACCATCTACCATCACAATTCCACTTTAGAGCACAATCATCACATTTGGATCTTCCTCGGGTAGCTCAGACCTCATTATCTATAGGTTCTGAGTCGGGGGAGGCGGTAGCGCTCCCTTGTCGCGTATCCTAGCTATCAGCGTAGGACAATCTTCCATATCATGATCAACCAAGGTGCAATATAGACATGATGGATGCATTGGGTTCATACAATCACGAGCATAATGTACTGGCCCTCCACAATTGTAGCACATCAGCTGTCTGCGACCTCTTCCAGGTCCTCCTCCACCTCTGCCTCATCCGCACCCTTGAAATCCTGTTCACACCACTCCTGTACTCGGGTCTAGGGGTCGTGTTTCAGCCTAAACCCTGTAGGTGGGAGTTCTATCCATCATTAACTCATAGCTTCTATAAGTGTGCTCATCGTGTCCCACTGATCTACAAAAGTTACAGAACAATTGCTACAAATTTGGAGTATACTTCTGTAACAAATGGTAGTTGTCCATAGCGTGTTTCCCTCCCTTTTGACAAATCGTACACCACAAAATAGGCACCTCGCTAGGTCGTACTTGTGCCTCTGGTCTTAACGGCATCGATCATCCTCTCGCGAGGCAATTCGTGAACACCAGGAAATGGTCCTTATCATGACCCCGACCCTTGCATTTTACGCACCACATGTCTTCATGGACTTCTGGTCGAGTTGTTCTGTCCTGTTTTAGACTCTGCATCTCAAGGCATAAGTTTTTCAATTGCGTATGGATCTGCTGAACTCCTAAGTTAGGATCTTACATTGGGGTCTCATGCAGGCTCATCACGATCTCTAAGGCCTCTTCCCGAGTCATTAACTTCTACTGTGACAACGCGCTCTTCAGATGTGGCATTAGCGACGCTACAAGCCATTCGTGGTGCTATCCATCCATCAGATTCATATTAGCTTCGCGAATCATGCACTTTAGCCTCTGATCCAACTCCCAAGGAGTCTTACCTGGTATCATTGTGGTCTCTTTGAATCCAATGATCGACTACGCCTCTGACTTCAGCGTGCTAAATTTCCTGTTTAGCGCTACTTGGATATCTGTGATTCCCGCATTTGGATTATCATTGGAGTGCTTAATATATTAGGTCAGTGCGCGGTCCTGCAGGGTGCTAACAAGTGTTTCTTTCTTTATATTGTCATCTATAACTCCGTGTGCTTCCCATACGGCTTTTATGACAAACTAAAACTGGTCTAGATCCTCATTTCCTACTCCTTTGAACAAATGCAACTTTATCGTGCTTTCCATATTGACTTGCGGTGGTGGCGGAGGTGGTACGGGTGAAGATGGAGGTGAAGGCAGTGAAGCTACTAGCGGTGTGGGTGGGGGTGGTATGCGCGGAATCCTTTGTCTTATCAAATGGATCACACTTCATGGAGACACCTTCACAAGCTTTTCCTCGTCCCCTCGTGGAGGTGAAATCAAAGGGCTATTCTCTGGTTCCTTACTTCCTTCATTTTTGTAGGTTTTTCTGCTTCGCGTGGCTCTTGTTAGGGTCCTATAGTGATAGGATTCATAATTTTGAATTGGCTGAGGTTAAATATTGTAATATTGTACATATATTTTCTTTCTGCAAATGTTTTCCATATTAAAATTAAAAAATGTAAAGAGGGTATGTCCTAAAAGAAATATCAAAGGACAAGAAAAATAATAAAAGATCAAAAAAATGAAAAAACATGAACCCCTAACAAAAAAAAGATCATGAAAGTGTGCAAGTCCAAGTGCCACTGTCTTAAATAATGGTTGTGTGTAGCTTTTCATACATGGCACAACCCATGATAGTCAAACTAATTAATCTTGACTACATCATGCTTTGAATTTCATGTTTATAGTTAGAGAATAAAAATATGTCCAGACAATTTAATCTTGGCAGATCATTAGATAGGTAGAGAAATAAAAGGAGATCATTAGTTTAATCCGGGACCTTTCAAGATATAAGGTTAGAAGTAGATAGTTTGTTTTATAAAAGAAAATCAAAGAAAAGGGTTTTCTAGTTTAAGTGCACCCACCAAAGTGAAGAAAAAATGTTAGGGTAGGTAAATGGGTAAGTAAAGAAAGGTTGCAGAAATACAAGTCATTTAGAGCATTAGCACTCATACTTAACTATGTGTTTCAAGTGTGCAGGACCAGTTATCAATGAAAAAAGCATGCTCATAAGCTGATTTTCCTAACTCCCCCTTCACCCCCACTATATACTCACTAATTTCCCTTTTACCCCTTCATGGCTTATGAAAACCCCTTCCCCCTCATTTTCACTCCTACCCCTTAGTTTCACACATTTCCCAAGTCAATTACTATTATAGACATATTTGGGAACTACAACCCCAATCACATATGTCCATAAACCAAGGGTTTCTAAGTCCCTAAAAGTGTTGTTTCATGCCCTAAAGGAATAAGGTCAGCTGATTACATCATCTCCCAGAAGTTCTCCATAGAACACTACTCAGAACTGGTCAAAACTAAACCGTACAGACTGCTTAGTGCAGAGGGTGCGATGCATCTCACCTGCTCAGTGAAAAAGTGTGATGCATACCGAAAAGCCCTTATGTAGGGTACGATGGGCGAGAGTAGACAAATGGCAGAGACAGTTTGTAAAGTGGATGATCATGGAATCTTCCAGAAACTTCTCCTATGACACTTGCCTCTCTGAATTCGCCCAGGGATGAGTAAGAGATCACCAATCTCCAAGTGGAATCAAGAACTATCAGAGAGAGGACATTAATCAAAATCCCAGAAGCTAACTCAGCCCCCTGCAATCATCTATATATGGATCCCTCATCCCAGAGATCCAAAGGATGGAATCTTGTATCTTGTAAGGAAGTGTTGTTGGTTTCTTGGTGGAATATCATAGTGTTGGGTGATCTAAGCTTTTCATGAGGTGAAGAAGGGCTTTCATGCTGGGAGGATGATGCTGGGTTAGATCAACAGGTTGTAATCCTCTCTACTAATCTTTACATCAATAAATCTATTCAAGTTTTCCTCCACATTCTTGTATGTTTGATAATATATATGCATTTGTGTGGTCAATATATATCTGGTCCTATATTGTTTATGATTGTAGATCT